>MNCI01010021.1:380682-544791 GCA_015680685.1 Gnetum montanum | reverse complement strand
GTTCCTTGGTTGTTTCAAGTTGCCCCTCCAAAATGATATTCTTGCCCCTTGCCTCAAGCAGCTCTGACTAGGTTGCAGTGATGTTGTCTGGAATGTTAAGGACATCTAGAAGTGGTTGCCTAGTCCCTACCAGTCAATCCAGCAATTCTTCATGTTTTGCTACATTTATTTTGCTGCTTTTGGTTCTTATGGAAATTTGCACATCCTTGAGTGTAGTGACATTCAGTGTAGATGCCAGAGATGCATTAAGTGTTTTAGTAATCTGATTAGCGACCACATCTGTTGTTGTCTCTTGCCCTTGGTGCTACATCACCAATACAATTGCCTCCTCATCCTCCTCCAAGCACATCAAGAAAGTCATAGCATTCCTAGAGATTTTTGGGAGTGACTATTATTATGTGAGAGATATTGTGACCTCCTTGGAACTTGGATGTGACCTTGTGAGTATCTACATTCTTTGGGAAAAGAAAATGGATCCACCTCTACTCATCAAACTAATTGTTTGAGCCACCTCATTAAGGTGACTCATTGTTGATCTGTAGATGGTTGGGTCCCTACCACACATGCCTGCTCATTGCTCTTGTTCACTCAAGAGTCATTCTCTATATTCTTGCAACCACTAGGTGATTACAACGATGTTTGACACAGTTTTTTGAGTGGTAGGTGGAGGTCGTGGTCATTGCTCATCTTCTTGGATGGTAGTTGTAGGCATCTTATCTTTTATCATTTTTACCTAGTTGGTAGCCAAAATAGTTCTAACAGTATCATTGGTGTAACGGATTATCCCTCCCCTTCAAAAAATTTTCTTAATGAGGCATGGAAAGGGGAGTGCCTTTCTTCCACATTCATTTTCTTTAAATTGCTTCTCCATCTCTAGATAGATCAGTTGTGGAAGGTTGATTGGGAATCTCCCACTCAGAGCAATGCATGCTTGGGAAAATAAGGTAGCGATTTTTCTTAGCCTCACCATGGGATTGAGGTGGAAGGTTGTAATCTTGTAGTGAATCCTCTTTGCTAGTGTAAGCATGCCAAACTCCTTGCGGTTGATGCCATAGCACCGTTGCATCCATTCTTTCTTAATACTAGTATCTACCTACTTTAGAATGTCAGTAAGGTTCATCCCCATTTTTGGCAACCTAAGCACTACAACAATGGCCTACACCAAGTAGGATAATGAGATGTCCTTGATTTTTACTATTGATCCAAGTTTTCTGTTATTCTAGAATAGAAATTTCTCTCTCATGTATCACTCCTCGGTGGAAGTGATGATTGGCCATATGGGAGAAGCCTTTAATTGATCCTGCACTTCTCTTGGTGCATGCTTTAGAAAAGAGCCAAAGTTTAACTTTGGAACACCAATTTTTGGACCTCCCTTGATTTGATTTGATTTAGGGAAGCCTCTGTTAAGGCCACCTCAAGATTTGCTAGTTATGTTGGCACATCATACTAGTGGGAGTGTTCTATTGCTACTGCTAATTCTAGAATCTGTTAGATAGATTGCACCTCTACCTCTTTCCTAAGAGGACCTGTGGCATGGTTTGTGAATGGTTCTTCTTGGGAATGTTCCTGGCCCCTTCTCATTCTAGGTCATTTCTTCCTTGGTTGGGATGGTCTTGCTTCCTACATGTGTTTCCATTTTGGTGCCATCTATGGTCACAACACATCCATGGATTAGTAGATATAATGTGTAACTTTAAATTTTTGAATACTTTCTCTCATTAGTTGGTTACACTATGGCTAAGGTTGGACCATGGCATATTGGTTATTATTATTAATTATTTGTTGTAAATATCACTGGAGCTTGTTGAAAAGGTTTAACTCTTGTAGTTTAGTGTTTATAGTTGATTTTTTAGTTAGAAAAATTTTCTATCAAAAATGGTATATTTGTGGCCCCCACGATGAAGAGCTTACCTCCTATTGTTGTAGGGTCAAAGAACAGAGTGATTTGGATAAATGGTTTGTAAGTTATAAGCTTTGGAAGGTTTTGGGCTCTGAAAAATTGAAAGACTCATTTGGCATTTGTGAGAAAATGTAAAAATGTCAGTGTGGGGTTGCGTATATGTATACTATTTTTCCCTTACGTCGATGGGGCCTTGTATACAAGGCCTTGTAAACGAGTCTGCTCCATCAATGGGGCCCATAGGCAAAAATGTGAAATTTGAATATCTCAAAAAATATAAGGAATTTTGAAATGAAATTGGGGTCTATGGAATCCTAGAAAAGCGAAGAATATGAAAAAATCATTGAAGAGGATTTTTGAAAAAAATTGATGAAGAATTCTTTTAATGAAAAAAATTTGCAAAGGAACACATGGGGTGATGCAGAAGATGGATGTACAAAGGATTCTGTTCACAAGAATGTCTAAGGATAAGGTGCTTAACAAATCCAACCAAGAAATATACAAGTGAGCACTTCCCATAATAGGCACATGCTATTTTTATTGTTGCATAACCTCAACCTAAGGAGTCTATGGACCCCATAGGTGATTAATGTTTGATGGAAGTTAAGGACCAAAACATAGAAGATTCTACCTAAGAATTCAAATATGTTAGACTACGACACGAAATTAAGAACATGGACCATGGTAGTGAGGTGAGTTATGGTTAGCATAGATGGATGATGGAGAAGGTGGAATGGAATTCCAAACTAAGGTCATAAGAAGTCCCATGTGAAGCTCATGTTTAAAATGATCGAAGAAGATCCATACATAGTCCAGACCAAAATCAACCTCTTTCAATGACTTTGCATCGTCACTCCAAGACAAATCCATTCCCTTGAGACACAAGAGTGCTTCAACAAAACAACCACCATTCCATAAACATAAGGAAAGAGAAGTAGGAAGTAAGAGAGGGCCTTAGTTAGAGGGGACCTTCAGGCATGGGTAACATGTCTTTTTAGTCTCATAACCAATGCTTGTAGCTCATTTATTTGTCTAAGGATTGTGCTTTGAATTCCCATCATGCTTCTTTCTTGTATTTTTGGATGGGAACCACACCATGCAAAGACTTTATTTGACTTGCTGTTAGTGGTTGGAACAGAATGGTAAGAAGCTCATGAAAACACTTGAGCACTCAAGTAAGTAGAAGAGTACAAAGATTATTGAGTTCCCTTGAAGTCACATCATATACAAACCTTTGAATCTTTCCCAATTTCAGAAACTACCAAGGTTACAAAGTTATTAAAAGTTTATTTAATGAAAGGGACCTCAAACTTCTAAAACAAGGAAAAGCATAGAGTTTGTGGATGCGCAGATGTTGTGGACTTAGTACCTATTCCATGAAAAAGAAACCATGATTGAGTCATTGGTACAAAAATTCAAAAATAGAAACTAGACATTAGGAAACAAAACATGAAGCATAAGCCACCATTAGTAGTAGCTACAACACCACTATGTCCTATGGCAATAAAGCACTTTTATTAGCAAAAATTTGAAAATCACACTAAAACAAAACAAAGTAAAATATATAAGAAAGTGTAAAATATTCAAGAAAGATTCAAATGTATTAATGATGGTGTAAAAATAATAAAAAGTTTGAAAATAAAATAGGTGTAAAATAAATATTACAAAATTTAAAACGTGGAAAACAAAAAAAATAGAAAAATTGAGAAGACATATAGATAATTAGGACAGATGGCCATCTCCTCCATGACTGAGTTGGAAGGAGGAGATTTGAAAAATTGAGCGTGGTTGTTCATTTGTTGAGGTATTTGTTGCACTAGCTTGCTTGGGCTCATGAAAAAGCTTTATTGGTTGGATGTTGACTAATTGCTTTTTATTTGGGCTCTCAAGTTTGTATATGGTCATGGCCCCAAAAGGAAAGATTTTGTCAATTACATAAGGTCCCTTCCATAACGTTTGGAATTTAGTTTTTTTGAGGTACATGTATGAGATTCCAGTAGAGAACTTTATCTCTTGGTTAAAATTTCACTTTCCATATTGTTAGGTCATGTCATTGTTTGTTGTTAGATTTAGGCTATAGGCTATTTAGAATGCATGGAGCTCAGATTGAATCAAGAATGTTGAAATTTTTTTGTACACTAACTCATAGGGAGATTAGCCAATAGGAAGTTTCCATGTTGAGTAGTAGGCCAAAAGGGCATCGTTGACTTTTGTGCTCTAGTCTCTTCTATATTTGCTTATGGTTATTGTTAGGATCTTTGTAATCTTTCTATTGGTAACATCTAATTGACCATTGGCTTGGGATAATAAGGTGTTGCTAATTTATGTTCAACCCCAAGCATTGCATAAGTTTTCAAAACGTGGCACCTATAAAATGAGTTCCATTGTCAGAAATTAGTGCACATGGCATCTCAAACCTATTTACAACATGTTGTTGTACAAATCTAGCAGTAGTGGATGATGTAAAATTAGTGATAGTTGTTTCTTTTGCCCATTTTATGTAGTAGTCAACTGCTACAACAATGTATGCCTTTCCATTGGACATGGGTGTGATGGGACCCATGAAGTCTATGCCCCATATGTCAAAGGGCTCCAATGGTTGAATCCACTGTTGAAGACCCTTCATTCGAGTGGTCATCCCACCATCTTGTTGATAGCATTCACAAGATAGAATAAATTGGTGGGTGTCCTTGAAGATTATTGACCAATGGTATCCTACCATTAGGATTTTTATGGCCATGCATCTCCCCACATAGTGGCCTCTACAAGGGCCTTCATGAGCATCTTAGAGAATGCACAATTGATCTGTATTAGGGACATACCAACAAACTAGGCCATCAACACATACCTTGTAAATGTGTCTATTTATTTCCATGAAGTACTTTAGTCAATGAACAAACTGTTATTTTTTTCTATGGTCCAGATCTTATGGCATCTCTTGAGTGAGAAGGTAAGTGAGGATGTCATCATATCATTTTGGTTTAGCAGGAACTTTGTCATTTATTGTTCCTATAAAGAGGATTTCATCTAAAAATTAATCAGAGTGCAGACTCTCCTCTTTATTATCCCATTTTAACCAAGAGAGCTAGTCAGCAACCACATTCTTAGTCCCTTTCCAATCTATCATTGTGAGATTGAATTGATGCAAGATCACAAGCCATCGTATGAAAAATCAGCTCATCGTTTGCTTATTCATTAGGAAGCAAATGGCACTATGGCTTATGTGCACAACTACTTTGTATCTAAGCACACAATGCCTAAACTTTTCAAGAGCATACACCACTATCGTTAGTTCTTTCTTAGTTGTGATGTAATTCAATTGTGCACCTACAATGGTTTGGCTCACACAGTGGATGTAATATGGATGCTTCTTATTGTCCAAATACATAAGCATGAATTGAAAGGCATAATTAGATGCATCCATCATTATATAAAATTACTTAGACTAGTCTAGTGCTCATAGAATTAGAGTTTCTACGAGTTTTTTCTTTGGTAGTTGGAATGCATGTTCACACTTTTTGGTCCAGACAAATGAAGCATCTTTATTTGTAAGCTCAACCAACGACTTTGTGATCTTAGAGAAATTCTCTATGAATAGCTAGTAGTAGCTAATGTTCTAAGGAATGAGTGGACGCCTTTGACTATCTCTGGTTGACATGTAATTCCTTGGATGACCCTTATCTTTTCTAAGTCTACCTCAATCCCCACCTAAATAGTTTTGTGTCCAAGTACTATGCCTTCTTGGACCATTAAATAGCTTTTCTACTAATTGAGCCTAAGGTTTATTTTAACACACCTCTTTAGTACCTACTTAAGGCAATCTAGGGCCTACTCAAATGTAGCCCCATAGGTAGAGAAGTAATCCATAAAGACTTCTACCTGGCTACCAATTTGCTATTGAAAATTACTAAGGACCAAGCATTGAAATGTTACAGGGACATTGCACAGACTGAATGACATCTTACAATATGTGAAAGTCACCCAGGGACTCATGAATGTTGTTTTGTCTTGATCTTCTACCAAAATTAGGATTCCAGTAGATTCCATGCATAGTGCGCTACTATTAGAGTCAGCTATCAGCCATTGGGTGCCATCCTATTTTACGGCTACTATGTACAGGCACCTTTGGATATCTATTTCATGTGCACACTTATTACATGATTTAATGAATGTACTCTTGATGGATCAAATCTACAATTGCATCCATTATCACTGTATGCGATTCATGGAACACATGCTTCTTCTCTAAACCTCTAAATTCATTCTGCTTCGAGATGTCCAAGAGGAGATCCCTTATGCCCATTTGTGCATCAACTTTTCTTAACCAAGTGCTTTCCATAATGATGGGGAAGTTGCCTTTACAATTTTCTACCTTGTGAAAACACCACAAAATTTTGGCTAGCACTTTCAGACAGAAAATAGAGCTAAGTCATGATGATCCCCAGCATGACCAAGCTCTAGAGCATCAAATGGAGCATAATTGAAAAGGAAAAGATTCCTTGAGACCCATAGGTAACTACATAAGCATTTGGCATCAAGAATTTCAAGTTTTGGGTTCAAATACTTGGTTTTGACCAAGTGTACTTTGTTCACGCTAGGCTGTACGCTAGCCAGCATACAGATTAGCGTATGGCAATTTTTGGGCCCAAAAAATGAGTCAAAACATGCCAGAATTGAGTGTCTGGACTCCCCATGACCTTCCCCAAGGGCCCCAGTAGATCCCGGCCTCCTGAAAATTCAATTTTGGGTCCTAAATGATGCAATTTCATGTGTATACGCTAGGCACACCTTGGTATATGCTGGCCATCGTATAGCCCAGCGTATATCATCAAAAAGGGCCTAAAACAGGCATCACAGAGTAGGATTTTCACATCAAATTAGCTCTTGGAGGTAGGAAAACTATTAAGCATCATCACTAGCTCCTGAAGATCAAGTTTTGACCTTGAAATGATGCATTTTCATGTGTATACGCTAGGTACACCTTGCTATACGCTGGTTAGCGTATAGCCCAGCGTACACCACCATGAACAGGGAAAATTAGGCACTTTTGGGCAAGTTTTCAACCTATAATTGATCCTCAGGACATGGGAAATAATCGTACAAGGTCACAGTCTTCAAAAACTTCAGTTTTGGGCTTCCAACGAGCCATTTTTACCTATTTACGCTGAGCACACCTTGGTATACGCTGGCCAATGTATAGCTCAGCGTAGACCACCAAAACAAGCCTGAAACTACATCAAAATGAAGTCAAAATCAGCATCCAGACACCCTAGAGGATTAGCAATGCTCAGGCATCAAGGAGCAAGCACCAACGTATAGAGTCAGACATCCAACATGGCAGTTCATGAGGTGTACGCTGAGGTTGATGCTGGCCACTGTATAGCCTAGCGTCAACCCCACAAAGTCCTTCAAAACAATACCAAATTAGGGAAAAATCAGCTGAAATTTGAAATACAGCATCCTTAGGACATAAGCCATGCATATCTATAGTAAAAATTGGCTTTGGAGGTCAAAATTTGGTCCAAAATGCATTATTTATGGTCCATACACTGGCCAGCGTATGGAGCGTATATGCCAGTGTATGGAGCGTATATGCCAGCGTATGGAGTGTATAAGCTAGTGTACACACGCTAGATGACCAATCTTATATGCTGAATGCTGTACGCAGATGCCAACACATGCTAGAGCATTTCAAGACACACTGAGGCCAAAAGTAGCAGGCCAGAGCATGGATCCAGAAGCCAGAGACATCATTCTTGTTGTAACATACAAATTATTTTGTAAATTTTAAGTTTTTTGAGCATTCCAAGCCTATACACTGGGCGTTCATACGCTAGCGTGTACTCTAGATGTTGTACAGTTGTAACGTATTTGGCACTCGATCAATGCACCACCTATCTCCTGATCTGAAGTTTTCTCACCTTGCAGCCACTGATCTTCTCCCAGATTCGAATCTCACACCTAAAATCCTATAAATCTCCTATTTTTCCACTAGATCAAGGTTCAGAAAATTCAAATCTCACATACTTAAGAAATCTAGACATCAATCTCATACGTTGGGCATTAGACTTGGTTACACGGAGCAAGGGGAATCTTGGTCATGCTGCAAAACCTGCAACAAGAAACCTGTATTTCCCAGCATCCATTCACATCCATAGGGGCTAAACATCCACCTTGTGACCAATCTGCAACTACCATCTGACCAGTGCAAATTGTAGTTATTTTATCAATACAAACAGTTTGCATTTTTGCCCAAATTCTTGCAGTTTACATTATTTTTCTTGTTCACATTTTTCCTGTTTTCATTATTTATCATATAAATAGTTTACATTCGTTTTCATTCGTTTACGTTCAGCTTTGCATTTTTTTACGTATAACCCAACGCATCGCAATTGCGTATGTTCGGGGAAGTGCTCGTTTGATCTGTGTGCAGACCTTTCAAGGCACTCTACCTTCATTAATTTCCAGCTTGGCCTCAGGTGAAGGTAGGGTCTTACTGTTTCATCTGTAGAGCTCTTGGTGTCTATTCATTCCAGCCTCTCACCAACGATTTTGGATGATACAGTAAATTGGCCCTAGAAGGAGGGCCATTTTTCTCCTAGATCTATGTCTTGCTATCCCAGATCTACCCTCTATGATTGAAAATCTGCATCCTATGACTGTAGATCTACGTCTCGTTCCACTAGATCTACGTTCAAACATAGCAGATCTGCATTTTGCTCTTTCAGATCTATGCCACATCCAACATTCATACACTGTTCACCTGTAAGGAGGGCCATTTTTCTCCTAGATCTACATCTTGTTATCCTAGATCTACCTCTATGACTATAGATCTACACCCAGTGATTGTAGATCTACGTCCCATTCCACTAAATCTACGTTCAAATGTTGCAGATCTACATTTTGCTCTCTTAGATCTATGCCACATCTAGCATTCATACGCTGTTCACCTGTATACGCTGCATCTTTACTATTTTTTTTGGTGAAAATTTCAATTTTTATTGTATACGCTATAGTTCGTCTCCCCTATTGGCATTTACACTTGCATTATATCCTGTTTATCATCTGTATATGCTGTGCACAGTTGGTGTATGTTGTGCCCCTGCTCATACGCTGTTACCATTGTGTATATGCTGAGTGTAGTGTATACGCTACCTCTTATACGCTGCCACCTATACGCTCTTCCAACACTTAGTCAAATTTTCTCCCGTTTACGTTGTATACGCTGACAACACTTAGAAATTTTTTTACTCCCTATCCAACACTTAACCAAATTTTTTTAGTTTACGTTGCCATATTTAAAGCAAGTAAAATGTATCCTATGAACACCAACACTTCTACTCTCCTCATTTCTAACTCCAGCATGTCAGTCTTATACCCTGTGACCACCACCGGACCCATAGTGACTCATGGTGAGGTCAACCCTCAGGGGCCACCTCGTTGGTCACTGAGACTGCAGGGTCATGACCCCTCATTCACCACTTTGACCCCTGAGCAATACAACTTCATATGTGTCAAGATCCAAGCGAGCTTACCCGTTGATCAAACAGAACTTGATGCGAAAATACATTATGAAGTCATCAACAAGGGAGGTCATGAATTCATCCCTGCCCCATATGACATCATCCCACTCTCGAAATTTCACCACGAACTCATCTCCCAGCTCCTTACGGTAAGGAGCCAAAACTCACGGTGACCCACTAAGGAGCCCCAAAACCAACATGATGTAGATGACTTTGAGGCACAATTTGAACCTAAGGATTCATACCATACCCTCAGTCCCCATGCCTACATGAATCCATCATTCCACCCTTGCATGGGACAGACAGCCACTCACCAAGTGTTAACGAGCACACAAGCACCGGTATCCCAACAAAGATTACCCACGTCCATCTCCACCCAGTACATACCGCACGTGCAAACACATGGGGCTGCTTTTGTTACATTAGCTGCACACATCCAGGGTGTCACTTCACAGTTTGTGGCCAGTCAAGGAACCATACCCCTTGTTCAAAAACCCACTCACTTCAACATGCCACACCTTGCAACCACAACTCTGAACATTGCTTCACAGCAACAAATGACAACCCAACAATCTCTCCAACCAACTAATCTGCCTACCACTCAAGAGTGGGCAGGAGCAAAACAATGGATGCAAGCGTTAGCTGACGAGGCAAAGCACCTTAAAACAGCCAACACCAAAGTAGTTAAAGTACTGGACTTCTACCATGATGATCCAATTAACTCTTCAGTGCCACTGTTAGCTTTATCCAAGGGAATCACACTGCCCCAGTTAACCAAGTACAACAGGAAGGGAGACCTAAACGCTCACTTGGTAACATTCCGATCAGAGACCCTATTGCTTCAAGCTTGGCCCCACGCAATCCTACGCATGTTCGCCATGTCCCTAACAGATAGTGCCTTGGACTGGTACCGAGCCCTACCATGTAACTCCATATACTCTCTGGAGGATCTGTTACATCAGTTTGTCACCTGGTTTAAGTACAACCTCAAGCCTGAGGCCACACTAGACACTATGATACAGGTGAAACAAGCGTGACTAGAGCCTGTGCAGAAGTTCATTCAACGATGGAGCACAGACCTTAACGAACTTCATGAGCTCATCCCCAAAACGTATTTGCTCACGATTCTAAAGGGAGCAATGAATGACTTCGTTAAGTCAAAACTGTACTACCTAAGTGCTCAAACATTAATCCAAGCCTTCACGTATATCAAGAACATTGAACAAGCTGCGCAAACCAGCAATGATCCCACCTATGTGGCTTACAAGAACCAACACATTGCCAAACAACAGACAACAATGGAAATTATAGCCACAAGCACAAAAAAAGCAAAAACCAGTACCAACTTGCCTACAATGACAAGGGCCACCCCAAGGCACAATTTTCAATGCAAGGATCACTCTAAGTACACATCGCTACCTATGCAACCCTCTGAACTACTAGAGAAACTTCTCAAAATCAGGAAAATCCAATACAAACAAGTAGCAGAGAATGCCCACCGAAGACACGACAGGTACTGCGAGCTACTAAGGAATCCCACCTTAGTAGCACCAAACGAGTTCCCAGTCCCACGACACTTCAAGTTAGATCAATTTTGTCACTACCACCAGATGTCTAGTCATAACTCCGACACCTACTGTGCATTACAGGATGATCTACAAGCAATGATAGAACGGGGCCAACTGAATGTCAACACCCTTAATCAACCCAGCACAGACGATGCATCCTATGTCATAAACTCCATTGGCATAGATTGTAAGCCTAAACCTGTGCGGCAACCTTTTGTGATCCGTGTGCCTCCCAGCAAGGCAACAATCCCCTATGCTTCCATGAGCAAGAGGCCTCCCATCATCATCAAGGTGCCACCTAGAGCACTGATGACACCTTTTGTGGTCAAAGTACCACCACCTCACATGTCCGCTAAGACGGTAAACTGGTAAGATTCAATGCAATCCCCAGCACCGAAGACATCCTTTGTGGTCAAAGTACCACCGCAATGGTCTGCTAAGACATTAAATTGGCACGATGCACTGACCACAATCGTAAATAAACCTTTCATTATCAAGGTTCCACAACAAGCTAGTCAAACACCAACGACTCCTCCCAAACTACCATTTGTCATAAAGGTGCCACCATGCAATGGCCCCTCACCTACCCAAAGCCCAACTATAGGCAATGTCTCAACCTCTTCTCCCTCAAGAGTGAACCTTGCCAACAACATGGGTAACCCTACCAAATGGCAGCAGAAGAGGACAAACGAACAACGAACAACATCAATAGCCAAAAAAATCCACATCAAGCAAGCAACAATCAAATGCTGGGGCCCCTGCCCCTAATCTCAAGGAAACTAGGCCCAAGCCCTCTACACAAGAGGCCGATCCCCCAACCCACACGAAGGAAGCCAAAGCCAACATAATGACCAACAACAAAGACTTCGTAGCTGCACTAACCTAGGTAAAAAAAATGCTCAAATAGAAGAACACAATGATGAGCTTGTATGACCTGGTCATGACTTCAGCCGTTCACCACGAAGCCTTGGCTCAAACATTAGCATCCAATCCTATTACAAAGGACATCCCTGCTAACATGGAATCCATCCGTACAATGATTTCACAACACACACCACAAGGATTGGGTTCAAACACTTTAGCCTTCCACGATGATGAAGTTAAACGTAACCTCGAACAAGGGGAAGTCATAACAGCTCTGTTGTCAATCAGTGTACATGTTGGATGATGCACCATTCATAGAGTGCACGTTGATGATGGTGCGGCAACAAACGTAGATTTATACTCCATCATCGACAAACTAGGCATGGTAGACGAGATCATGCCAACAGAAACCACATGTCTAAAATCCTTCAACGGATCACGTATCACAGTCAAGGGTACGATTAACCTAGCCTTCATGGTAGGTGAACAATTCCCCATTAGCGTGGAGTTCACTATCATAGAAGAGATGTCCAGTTTCAACATGATTCTTGGCAGACCGTGGCTAGCGTAACAACGAGCCATTTCCTCATTGATACATCAAGAAATCCACCTTCCATATGAAGATGGACAAGTCATTATACATGGTGAAAACACTCCCTTTCAAGCTAACCACAACATAGACATGTCACAGGTCTTGAAAGAGGAGCCTCTTTCTGAAACACACATGGCAAAAAATGCAACACCTAGAGCCAAAACGCCCGAACAAGTGGCAACCGACACAGTATTTAGATCTAAAATGCCTGAACGAGTGGCGAAAACCATAAGCCTCCCAGCTAAGCCTAAGCCTAAAATGCTTCCAAAACCACATCTGGTTAGGTGACAACCACACGATCAAAATGCCCCTGTGGCCAAAAACAAGATAGATCTCCGTACACTCTTCACATTCTTTCACGGTGCATATGTCACATTAGTTTATATTGTACTAGCTTATGTTTTCTCTCATGGCCTGAAAAGGCCTTAAACTAAATTGTGGGCTAAAATGACCTTAAACTACCACCTTTTCGCATTATTTTCTATTTACTTGTGCATTTCAGTTCATGTTTTCTACAGTTGCTATTTAACATTGTTTTCTTTAGTTGCTTTTGTTTACAAGGTCATACAGACACACGCGCATGCATCCACATCGACAGTCCTGGCATCATGACTTAAAATTGATACCACACATCGTCCTGGCGTCATGATGGTAAATTGACACCACCGGTCACACTCATAATGCACACTTTCATCCTAGCATCATGATGGTAAACTAATACCACTGAATGTCCTGGGTTATGACTCAAAACTAATACCATAGAGCGGTCCAGGCATCATGACCTAAAACTGATACCACAGAGTGTTCGATATGACATCAAACTATCACAGTTTTGTTCACCAGAGTCTATTAAGACTATAAACTAGCTTGCCTCTTCATAGTCTACCATGACTATAAACTAGCATTGCACTATCCGCTACGACGCTAAACTGGCAACGTCCAATAGGTTATGATGTAAAAATAACCCACGATAGTCCGCTAAGACTATAAACTGGTAAGATAATCTCTGGCACATTCATCTGCTACTGTAATTCATGACATTTCTTCATCAACACATGTCGCATCATTCATCACATCGGCTCTGACAATACTATTGCTGCTCATTTTGTTTACCTTAAGTTTCACTTGGTGCCTCCATTTGCATCGGCCACATTCATGTCTAAAGTGTTTGCTAAGTTATTCACTTGTGATTTTCTTGTCTTCTTAGAGTTGTGTTTGCAGGATGACACCTAGTGGTACTTGTACACGGATACACTTCATCACGGTGACAAGGTGCCACATTGTTTTTGATGCATGCAACCAGGTTAATCAATCTATTCAAAAGTACATTCCCAGTTCCTGATACATTCTTCATTTCCCCAACACTCTTGTTTCCTTTCCTACCTGGTTACAGTTCCCAGATACACCCAGTACACCCCAAAGCTTTGAGCACATTGTTGCACGCTGCGACACTCTCAAGTAGTTGCAACACACAAGATGACACATGAGCATAAGTGCAAAATTGAAAGAAAGCTCTTTTCAAAAACAAACAAACAAAAAAAAAAGAAAAAGAAAGGAAGAAAAAAAAAGCAAAAGAAAAAGAAAAAGAAAAGATCAAAGAGCAAAGAGCAAAATGAACCATAAGACCCTTGGCACTTTCCATACAAGCCCCAGGCGAGAAGGAAATTATCTTGGAAAGAGCCATTTGTGTCTCACACCATCATGTTTCACCTCACTGCGTGGCTTTGGCTGTCGGACAATGGGTTTCCTTAGACACTCCACAAGGGTCCTGTTTCTCCAAAGAACACATCACCTCATCGCGTGGCTTTGGTTGTGACAACAAGTTCTCTTAAACCTGATACGAGAGTCTTGTTCCTCCAAAGGACGCACACCTCACGCCGTGGTTCCAAGTCTGCCAAATACTGGCTATTGACAAGGACCAACATGAGTCATTAGCAAGAATGAACACTCCTCTCCCACACTAGCATAATCCCTTAATCAATTCCCAATCCCACAAATGCAAACATCCTCCCTACCCATCTCAAAACCTTATTTCCTACTCCCATGTACTTTGAAAATTATGCGACAACATCTGGCCAAGTGCCTTAGGACAATGCTGACTCCTAGGTTGCTTACAGTGTTTTGTACTTCTTTGTCGATGCCTCTTAGGTCGATTTCTCTAGGCATCAACAAAGAGGGGCCAACGAAAACACCACAAAATTTTGGCTAGCACTTTCAGACAGAAAATAGAGCTAAGTCATGATGATCCCCAGCATGACCAAGCTCTAGAGCATCAAAACAGTATCGAATGGAGCATAATTAAAAAGGCAAAGGTTCCACAGGATCCACAGGTGACTACATTAGCATCTGGCATTAGGAATTTTAAGTTTTGGGTTCAAAATACCTAGTTTTGACCAAGTGTACTCTGTTCATGCTTGGTTGTACACTGGCCAACGTACAGACCAGCGTATGGCAACTTTTGGGCCCCAAAAATGAGTCAAAACATGCCAAAATTGAGCGTTTGGACTCCCCATGACCTTCCCCAAGGTCTCCAATAGATCTTGGCCTCTTGAAAATTCAATTTTGGGTCCTAAGTAATGTAATTTCATGTGTATATGCTAGGCACACCTTGGTATACGTTGGCCAGCGTATAGCCCAGCGTATATCATCAAAAAGGGCCCAAAACAGGCATCACAAAGCAGGATTTTCACATCAAATAGGCTCCTAGAGGTAGGAAAACTATTGAGCTTCATCACTGGCTCCTGAAGATCAAGTTTTAACCTTGAAATGATGCATTTTCATGTGTATACGCTGGGTACACCTTGTTATACGCTGGCTAGCATATAGCCTAGCGTACATCACCATGAACGAGAAAAATCAGGCACTTTTGGGCAAGTTTTCAACCTGGAATCGATCCTCAGGACATGGGCAATAATCCTACAAGGTCATAGGCTTCAAAAACTTTAGTTTTGGACTTCCAACGAGCCATTTTCACCTGTTTATGCTAAGCACACCTTGGTATACGCTAGCCAGCGTATAGCTCAACGTAGACCACCAAAACAGGCCTGAAACTGCATCAAAATGAAGTCAAAATCGGCATCCGGACACCCTGGAGGATCAGTAGCACTCAAGAATCAAGGGAAAAGCACCAGCATATAGAGTCAGACATCCAACATGACAGTTCATGAGGTGTACGTTGAGGTTGACGTTGGCCAGCGTATAGCCCAGTGTCAACCCCACAAAATCCTCCAAAATAGCACCAAATCAGGGCAAAATTGGCTCAAATTCGACATACAACACCCTCAAGACATAAGCCATGAAAATATATAGTAAAAATTGGCTTTGGAGGTTAAAATTTGGTCCAAAATTCATCATTTATGGTCCATACGCTGGCCAGCGTATGGAGTGTATACGCCAATGTATGGAGTGTATAGAGCGTATACACGAGTGTACACATGCTAGACGTGTAATCTCATACGTTGAACGCTGTACACGGATGCCAACATATGCCAAAGTATTTCAAGACACGCTGAGGCCAAAAGCAGTAGGCCAGAGCATGGATCCATAGCCAGAGACATCATTCTTGTTGTAACATACAAATTATTTTGTAAATTTTAAGTTTTTTAAGTGTTCCAAGCCTATACGCTAGGTGTTCATATGCCAACATGTATGCTACACACTGTACAGTTGTAACGTATCCGGCACTCGGTCAATGCACCACTTATCTCCCGATCCGAAGTTTGCTCACCTTGTAGCCACTGATCTTCTCCCAGATCTGAATCTCACACCTAAAATCCTATAAATCTCCTATTTTTCCACTAGATCAAGGTTCAGAAAATTCAAATCTCACACACTTAAGAAATTTGGGCATCAATCTCATATGTTGGGCATTAGACTTGGTTACGCAGAGTAAGGGAAATCTTGGTAACGTTGCAGAACTTGCAATCAGAAACTTGTATTTCCAAGCATCCATTCACATCCATCAGGGCTAAACGTCCGCCTTGCGACCAATCCGCAACTGCGTTCTGACCGGTGCACATTGTAATTGTTTTATCAATATAAACAGTTTGCATTTTTGCCCAAATTCTTGTAGTTTACATTATTTTTCCTGTTCACATTTTTCCTATTTTCATTATTTATAATTTAAACAGTTTACATTCGTTTTCATTCATTTACGTTCAGCTTTACATTTGTTTACGTATAACCCAATTCATCTCAATTGCCTACGTTCGGGGAAGTCTTGGTTTGATCCACGTGCGGACCATTCAAGGAACTCTACCTTCATTAATTTCCAGCTTGCACTTAGGTGAAGGCAAGGTCTTACTGTTTCATTTGTAGATCTCTTGGTATCTATTCATTCTAGTCTCTCACCAACGATTTTGGACGGTACACCTTGATTATCAGAAAATTGGTAGGATAGAACCACCCACAAATTGTGGTCATAATGTCCTTAACAAATTTCAAAGGAATAATGATTGACTAATATGCCAATTCCAAATGGATGTTGCTCTTCTTGAGAGGTGGTAGGTTTTAGACCTTGTATATGTCATGGGAGATGCGATTGACACTAGAACTAGAATCAAGAAGAGCATCGCCTGGTTCATGTCCAATAATTTGTAAGTAAATAAGAGGAATTCCTGAATCAAGTCTCTTCATGGGAAGGTTGTCAGCTTTAATCCAATTGGAAATAGCATGAGTTAACATCACAATGCAAATTTGAGGTGGCATTTGATTTGAAGGGTATTTGAATGTGTTTGATGCAGAGGATGAGGGTGTTGGAGATACAGAGCAACCAACCGCATTAGGTTGTGAGGGTTTTGGAGGACTATTGGGTTGGAAAAATGGTTGTTTCCTAGATTGATTATTTGAACCACTCGGCTGGAAGGTTGGTTGTCAATGTATAGCCTTTGTAGCGTTTCATTACTACAACTATAAAGGAATTTCACCCTACATCAATGGAGCAAGAGGTAACTAGATTGAGGGCAAAGGAATGTATGCAAAAAAATGCAGAGGATGGTATGGGTATGGGTGCTCCCCTCGAGTCGATGGTGAATGAGTTTGATGATAGTTTAGAGGGTAATAGTGATGTTGGAATAAGGCATGGATGGTAGAACTTCATGGAGAGATGGGTTACTAAACATAGTACCCATATGGATTTGGTTGCCTATAAGGGTACTACTATCTTAGCAGTGGCATTTCCCATGATTGTGGTTAGCGCCACTATTGATATTATTCATATGGTTGTGGTGGAGCTCCACTTGGGTAGTGTATCATCCAAAATCGTCGATCTCCGGCTAGAAGGAAACAGAAACCGGAGGATCACCGGACACACACAGAAGACCCTACCTTTGCTTGAGGGCAAGCTGGAATGAACGAAGGCAGAGTACCTTGAGTGGTCCACACACGGATAAGGCAAGGATTTCCCCAAACGTACACCAAAGTGTTATACGCTGGGTTATACGTAAACAGCGTAACCGATGTGAAGCGAGGCGTAAACAGCGTAACTGATGTAAACGGAGCATAAACGTAAAAGAGCGTAAATAGTATACATGCAACAATTAATGCAAAACTGTAATAGATTTTAGGAAGAAAATGTAACAATGCTATTTTAAAATGAGAGTTACAATGCACCGGTCTAATGTAGTTGTGGCTTTGACATAAGGCGGACGAAAAGCCCTGGTGGATGCAGGGATGACTGTGGGCTGGTTCACACTGTAGGCATAGCGTAGAGGCTATATGCTCAGCGTACAGGGTTCTCCAGCATACAAGGTTCTCTACTTTGGTTCTTAGCGTCTCTGTTTTTCTCTGGTTTGCTCAAAATTGCCAACCCCATGCTAGTGAAAAATTAGGGTTTTTATACAGGTTTGATGCTAGACGCGGGTTGGGCGACACGTGACGCGTTGACCGGGTGTGAAAGAATAAAATTTACAAGTATACAACATATTACATCTGCTAGGCGTATACATTGGGCGTATACGCTGTATCAGGCGTTCGTAGACTCTGGGCGTATACGCTGGGCATGGAGGGCGTATACGCTGGATGTACTGGGCGTATACGCTGTGGATGCTGGGCGTATACGCTGCGCATACACACTGATGGTTGCTGGGCGTGTACACTGATAGTTGCTCTGTTTGTATGAGTTGCTGCCTTGTATCAAGTCTTGCTCTGCAGTGCTGTTTTTATGCCGTCTTCAGAGATTGCATGCCGGGCGTATACATCAGTTGTACCTGCTGAGCGTACATATGAGGCATCTACACTGGGTGTATACGCTGAGCATGAACGCTGGGCGTATACACTGTGGATGCTATCTGGGGTGTATACGCTGGGCGTATACGGTGTGAGCATCTAGTATATATGCTGGGCGCATACGCTGAGAATACATACTTAGTGTAAATTAAGTATTTCAGCTCCGAAGTTGCCAGGTTTGATAGTAGATGCCATTATCGTTTGTGGGTCCCAGGGACCTACTTCTTGTTGAGTTCGACTCCACTTGAAGTTGTCTGTGGGGCCCTCAAGCTTCAGCCATGCTCAGGAACGTCATGACTTAGCCCGGTTCTTGTTGGAGAAGTACTAAGCTCGAAATTTTGTGGTGTTTCATTGATCCGTCTTTGTTGACGCTAGGAGGAATCGACCCGAGAAGCATCGAAAAAGAAGTGCAAAACATCATAAGCAACTCGATAAAGACTTTTTCCTTTGCCACTTGACTAGAAATCATTGTACCATGTTCAGTAGTACATGGAATTGCGGGAAATGGAATTTGTATTTGCTAGAGAAAGGGAAATTGTGGGGATTGGGAACTCATCAAGGGATTGTGCTTGGTAAAGGGGATACGCTGGTGTGTATCATGCTGATCCTTGTCAATAGCCATTATTTAGTAGACTCGGAATCAAGGCATGCGATGTGTGTCCTTTGGCGGAACAAAAAAAACTCTTGGTTAGTGTCCAAGAGGACTTGTTGGCAAGACCAAAGCCACGTGATGATGTGTTGCATTCTTTGGAGGAATAGGGCCCTTGTTTAGTGTTTTAGGGGGAAGCCTGTTGGCGGAGAGCCAAAGCCATGCAACGAGATGTCACTCGATTGTTTTTTACATGAGTATTTATTTTCAAGACAACTGTCGTCTCGTCTTGTGTTTTATGTGGGAAGAGACACCCTTTTTTTTTAGTAAAAAAATGTTTTAATCTTGTACTTATGTTCAAGTACTATGTTGTGTGTTGCAACTGCTTAAATGTGTTACAGTACGTGACAGTGTACTCAAAGTTTTGAGTGTACTGGGTGTATCAGAGGTGTGGCTGAGTTGAGTATGTCGATGAATAGATAGGAAATAGGCCAGGAAATGGGGATGTACTAGTGAATGGCTTGATTTAGTCTTGTCACGTGTGCTGTGAACATCGCCTCACCTTGCTGCTTATGACGAAGTGCATTCTTGTACGAACACCCCTGAGTATCATCCTGCAAACACAACTCCAAGAGAACAAAAAACCCATGGGTGAGTAAGCAAGCTTAGACTTAAACAGCAACCGATGAAACAAAGGCACTGGATGAGATGTCTGGCATGGTATATGGCTAGCAGCAAAGTTGTGAGGATCGGCCGATGGCGAGCGATGCAGCGATTCAAATGAAGTTTGAATGCAGCAATAGATTGAAGAAATAGAGATGAACTTGCCAGTTTATAGTCTTAGTGGACTGTCATGGGTTAGTTTTATGTCATGACCCGTTGGACATTGCCCATTTAGTGTCGTGGCGGATGGTACATTGCTAGTTTCTAGTCTTAGCTGACCGTGAAGAGGCAAACCAGTTTATAGTCTTAGCGGACTCTGGCGAGTGGGACTGTGGCAGTTTATTGTCGTGCCGAACGGGTGCTAGTTTATCATCATTATAGACATAGTGCAATATCAGTTTATCTTCATGATGCCAGGACGAGCTATGGTATCAGTTTTAAGTCATGATTATAGGACTGTTCTATGGTATCAGTTTACCATCATGATTCCAGGATGAGCTGTGGTATCAGTTTATAGTCATGATTCCAGGATGAGCTGTGGTATCAGTTTATAGTCATGATTCTAGTACGAGCTATGGTATCAATTTATAGTCATGATTCTAGGACGAGTTGTGGTATTAGTTTATAGTCATGATTCCAGGACTGTTCTATGGTATCAGTTTACCATCATGATTCTAGGATGAGCTGTGGAATCAGTTTATAGTCATGATTCCAGGACGAGCTATGGTATCAGTTTATAGTTATGATTCCAGGATGATCTGTGGTATCAGTTTATAGTCATGATTCCAGGACGAGCTGTGGTATCAGTTGATAGTCATGACGCCAGGACTCAAACGTACCTGAGCTTGTACTCAAATATAGAATGGTTTCAAGAATGAGTGATTGGTAGGATTTTCAAGCTCATGCCCTTTCATATCAGCTAACTTGAATGCTCTGTTGTCGTATGCTTTGGTGACCAAGTAGGACCCTTCCCAGTTGGATGAGAATTTTTTCGAGTGTTCCCGAACGGCCTTAAGTACAAGGTCACCTTCTTTGATGGGGCACTTATGAATGTCATGCCGATGGCGTTGCCGTTGTTGTTTTTGGTACCATTCAATCTGATCAAGTGCACGTATGTGTTTCTCTTTCACCGAGTCCAGGTCAATGATGCATAGGTCATTATTTTTCTCTTCGTCGAGGAGTCTAGAAAGTGTGATCCTTAAAGATGGTACCTACAATTCCAAAGGTAAAACAACTTCTGAATCGTAAACAAGGCTATATGGCGTTTTACCTGTTGAAGTTCGATGTGTCATGCGATATGCCCACAGTGCGTATACCAACTGTTCGTGCCACCTTCGCTTGCTTTGGGTAGGCATCTTTTTAAGTATTGTAATGATGGTTTTGTTTGTTACCTTTGCTTGCCCATTACTCTGAGGGTAATAAGGGGATGAAAATGAATTTTTGATCCCCAGACTTTCACAAAAAGTGTTGGTTTCGGCATTGCTGAATTGTGGCCCGTTGTCAGTGATGATTGTCATGGGAATGCCAAAATGGGTTACAATATTTTTGAGAATGAAGTTGCATACGTGTTTAGATGTGGTCTTTCGAAGGGGCACAGCTTCTATCCACTTCGTGAAATATTCTATTACGGTTATGATGAAACTATGCCCTGTAGAAGATGAGGGTGTTATTGGTATGATAAGGTCCAACCCCCACTTTTGAAAGAGCCACATGATTTGTGCTGTATGCAACTCATTTGGTGAGACATGGATTAGATTGCTATGTCTTTGACAGGTATTGCATGTTTTAGCCTTGGAGAGACAATCATACTCCATGTGTGGCCAATAATAGCCTAAGCGTCTTATCTTTGTTGCCATTGCTTTTGGTGCTATGTGTCCTCCGCATAGTCCATCATGTACTTGTTCAACAATGGTTTGGGCATCAGTACTACTAATGCATGTTAGTAATATGCCTTCGTAGGATCGACGACACAACATGTCCCCTACCAGTGCGTATTGCCTAGAACGTTTTCGTACCGCGTCTTTTTATGCATTCGTTAAGTGTTGCAGTGTTTCATCCCGTAGAAGGTACTCTTTTATGTCATCATACCATTCTATCGCGTGTGTTGTACTAACGGATGCAATTGGCAACGTATCAGGAGTATCGGTTATTGGTTTGGCACAACTGATTATGGAGCTTGGTAATATATGGAACATGTCAGGCGATATGTTCAATGCTAAGGTGGCCAGTGCGTCTGCGATGGTATTATCATTTCTAGAGACGTGTTGCACATCGATGTTTTCAAATCGCCTCATTAAATGTTTTTCCAAGTCACAGTATGGTTGTAAATGTTGCTCTTTGCATGTATAAATATCTATGATTTGGTTCAAAACCAGTTGTGAATCTCCTCTGACCACCAGTCGTGTGATGCTTGAAGCTAGTGTTACCGCAAGACCTGTAAGGAGACCTTCGTACTCTGCTATGTTGTTGGTACAGTGAAAGTTGAAACGATAAGTAAAGGATCTAATCTCCCCGAAGGGATAGGTGATGACAGTGGTAGCACTTCCCCCTCGAGAGGTGGATGCTCCATCAAAGTTTAGAATGGCATCGTAGTCATTGGGTACTATGTTTATTGCACTTACATTTTCATCTGGGAATTCTGGCTCTATCGTTGCTTGGTCATGCATTGGTGACGTGGTCATTTGATTTGCTATGGCTTGACCCTTAACTGATGATTGCGCTATGTAATGTAGGTCAAACTTGGCTATCATGGCTTTCCAACAAGCTATTCGACTTGTCTCATAAATATTTCTAGTGATGGATCTGAGTACATTATCCTTGCAGATTATGTTAGCTTGATTACGGAAGAGGTAATGTCACCATTTCTTTAGAGAAAAGACCAGGGCTAAACATGACTTCTCCACCTCGTTATACTTTTTCTCGTGGGCAACTAATGCATGGCTTAAGTAATAGACAGGGACTTCGGTTCCATCATTTTGTTTCTGGAAAAGCATAGATGCGATTGACGAATCTGAAGTGGCGAGGTAGATGTAAAACGGTTTATCATTTTGAGGTGGATACACCGTGGGTAAATTGACGAGTGCTGCTTTAATATTGTCGAATGCTTCCTGGCACTGTGGAGTCCATTCAAAATGGACGTTCTTACGTAGCAAGTGGTTCATAGGTTTTAATTTGTCTGTTAATTTTTCTATGAAACACCTAATAAACTGTAATCTACTTTGTAGACCTCGAAGTTCGGTAAGGTTGCTAGGTGGTTTCAGGTTTGTTATGGCCTTAACTTATCAGGGTCTACTCGTATCCCTGCTTCTGAGGCTATAAATCCAAGAATTTTTCCTGTCTTGATGCCGAAGATGCATTTCTTTGGATTAAGTCTCAGCTCATATATTAAACAATGTTTTAGTACTAAATCAAGATCTTGTACATGTTGTTCCGATGTCTTTGATTTAACCACAATGTCATCCACGTAGTTGTTGAGCGAGTGTAACATGTAATCGCTAAAAATCAATGTCATCGCCCGTTGATATGTGGCCCCAGCATTCTTGAGGCCGAAGGGTATCATTGTATAACAAAAGGTTCCCCATGGTGTCACAAAGGTAGTTCGGAGCTGATGCTCGGGGTTAATACGTATCTAGTTGTATCCCGAGAAGCCATCCATAAAAGGTAGTTCGGAGCGTGCTTAAGGCCATGTTGCTAGGAGCCTTGGAGGGTGTCGCGGTCTTCATGGAAGACATTGACGAGGGGCCACTTGTAACTGAGGACGGTTCTTCCAGCGGGCCTAGGTCTACATGCTCGTTAGTGCACGTGTAGGCCCAATTACCGTGAGGGCATGATTATCTTAACAACACCTTGTTTTTAGCCGCATGTGCACACACGCTGTTCCAGAACCCTCCTGGCACAGTGTACCGGGTGGATAGGTAGGATCGTTTAAGCTTGTTTCTTTTCGCCATTTGGCATTTTCTTTTGTTTTGACATTCATTCTTTTGTAGGCCCCAAGTCAACCCAGACGGAACATGCGTTAAGGATGATGAGCTTGCTCTAGCTCATACCGCTCTAGAGACCTTTATGGCAGGTCCCACCCTTCGTGGAGCTGAATTAGCTCAAACCAAGGGTGATATTTTCCACTTTCACAAACGGTTCTCTAGAGCGTTCGCACTGTGCAAAGCTCATGGATGGTTGCATGGAGATTGGTCGCATAAGGGACCAATTTTTCCTTGTGACTCTGACTTGGGTAGCACATCTAAGTCCACAATTGAAGGTAAATGACAATATTTTCTAGATGGGGTAACATGTTTGTTCAATTGCTGAGGGTTATACTGATGTAATGGTTTCAAATTGTATCTACAGTTGATGTCCCTCCTGGGGGAGACCCTGTCACAATAGGACGAACTGAGACTACCCTGTCAATGAATTTTGGGGAGGTCAGTAAGGCTCAAAAATGGTTGCATAACCATGCCCTGCCATCCATCGTTCGTTGTTTAGATGATGCCGGTCTTATGGAGCTCTTTACAACCCCGAGCCCTGATGTGTCAATAGCAGAAATGATCGGGATCATGGATTCCTTCGACACGTCTGTCTCTTAATACAACACCTGGATTAAGGGTGTTAAGATAGTTTTCCATCTGTCGCCTAAATTCTTTTGAAACCTGTTTGGTGTACCGGCGGATGGTATAAGTGTAGCTTTGGACAGGGCTCATAAAGAGCTTCATATGGTTTGTGAATTAGAGGACTGGTTGGGCATTACCAAGGGTGCTAAGGGATTTCCTATGCAGGGGAAGTCAAAAGTTGAGGAAGTTAATTAATTATATCCCTTGTTTAGGGCGCAGGTATTCCCTAAGTCCCTTTCTCAAGTGCGGAGTCTTGGTGTTGAGGCTGTGCATATTATGTGAACCGTCCTAGAAACCAAAATTTGTTATAACTAGGCCCAATTTTTGTTGTCGGGTCTCAACAAGGAGATAGTGTGATTGCGCTCAAATGTTGAGGTGCAGTCCCACTTTACCTTTGCCTTCTTTGTTGGTTATCTTCGCTGCTTAGCCAAGTTTCTGGTGGTTCGTGCGGACAATAAGTATGTTCTACGAGATCGAGGTCAATTATCTCGCCCGTGGATCAACCATTTGTTTGAAACAGCTGAGTCCCAAGATGCGCCCGAGGGAATTGATGAATCTGTATCTATCACGATAGGGGGATCATCTGGTACCTCAATCCTAACATGTGATAGTGTGGGGTTGGAACCAGACGATGTGCCTTATACTGCGAAAAGAGTAGAACGGGTTATTAAAGAGACCATTGGCAAGGCCAAGTTAAAGCTGACAAAGCATGAATGTTCAACTGAGGAGGCCTTAAATGTGGACGAGCCACGGGTTAAGCATATACGGTTCAAGATGCCTGCCCGAGGTAAGTAAACTTAGTACACTTGTTGCTTTATGGTTTTCGTCTTATTCATAATTTGTACTTTGACCACTTACATGCCACTGATGCCTTTAGACTTGACTTGATAAGTGAGGAGGCAGGAATTAGAGACTATCATTGAAGAGGAAGAAGCTTCAACAGAGTTGGTGACCGATGAGGAAGAGGCCGGCAAGGATCAAGTGGAAAAGATGGAGGAGCTATGGGAAGAGACCACGGAGACCAAACTGGTGGATGACCAAAGTGGTGTCGATGAAATGTTCAGTAGCTTTCTCAAGGGAAGGTTGGACCTTGGCGACCCTCCAAACCCAGAAGGGGACAAGGAACATGGTATGTTTTCTTTTATTTTATTGCGTTGCTTTGTGAGTTGTTGTTTCTATGATAGTTTATTTTTAAGTTTTTCATCCCTTCCAGAAGAAGGTAGTGAAACTAGAACAATGCGACTGGACGTGCCCATGAAAATGGTTCCCCCTGAAAGGACCACGGAGGTTAGTCCGTCTCGCACTCATGGGCCATTTACTTGGACAGAGATGCCAAGTAAAATGGATTTTGTGGCTGGTATCACTGAGGAAGTTGTTGAATGAATTCAGGAAGTCCACCTTGAGATAGCTATATATGTTTCGAGTTGTTTGCAACTTTAGAGTTTCACACACTATTTTTGTTGTTTTAGCATTTGTTCTTTTCGTGTACATAGGTGCTAAACTAAGGTGGGATCCTTCTGAGATAGTTAGCATAGAGAGTTTGCCCATACTATCCCCAGAAGTCGAGCAGGTGCCAAGGCTAGTTTATGACAAAGTGGTGGAAGGTCTCATTCACAACGCTAAATCGCTGTGGACCTGTAGGCGTTTTGTCGAATAGTTGTGGTTACAAATTCAAGCAAAGGAGAGGGAAGTTTCCAAATTATCAGTTGAGCGTGACGATCTCAAGGCTCAGTATGAGTTTGCCTGTGCTAAACTAAGTGGTGATCACTCTTGGCGGACTTTCGAGGTCACGTATACTAGATACTGGAACCTACTCAATCGCCATGCGTCACTGACATGGAGACTAGCAGAGCGTAAGGCCCAGGTGGATCTGCTAAACCTCAAGTGCCAAGATTGGAAAGCTTTCGCTTCCAAGGTATGCAAATGGGGTCAGGATGAAAAGAACCACAAGAATCATTATAAGAAATCATTGAAAGAGGTGTCTATTGAAAAACGTTAGCTTGAGATGTTTGTGGAGGGTTTGGGTCTGCGCTCTGCATTCGATACCTTTGCTCAGAACACAACTGTTGAGATGGAGTCACCTACAAGGGTAATCACAACCGCTTCTGGGGAGGTGTCAGTGGGTGAATTCCCTTTAAAATGTCCCACTTGGTTAGCTGTTAACAAGGGAAAGGCCTTGGCAGATGTCAACCTAGGTCTTGATGGGACTGATTGGACCAGTGTCTCGGAAGAGGAAATCCTTCGCTAACTGGAATTCGGCTTAGGGGGATCCCCTATGGTAAGCATTTTGTTAGTATGAAATTCGTTCGTTGCATAATGTTTGAAAGTTTTGTCTTTCTTTTATTCTCACGTTGATTGTCTCTTTTTGCATTTTCAGGATCAAGGCGGTGACGATGTCTACGAAGCTGGCCCCAGTGGAATGGGGGCCCATAATGCCAACGGGTCCAAAGGGGATGATCCTCCTATCCCTGATGTTTAGCTTTAGTTGTGAAACTATTCTGACTCAAATTTATATGGGAATTGTAAATTGAGATGAATGAAACCAGTTAACTCTTATACTTGTACATCATTTCATGTATAAATTTTTTTTTGTTGATTTTGAGTTTAATTGCAAACACGACACGTCAATGTAAAATGTTTTGGTTTGTTTTTGTGGTTTAAGTGTAATGTGCAGATGTAATTATAAGTCAGAGTATAATGATAAACAAAAGATAATCGCGAAAATTGTTATTAACAACATGGCAATGCAAGCGTAAATTCGAACAGTGAGCTGGAATTAGAGAGGAAAACAAAGTATAAGTGGATGATCTAGTTTGAGGCCATTTCGGGCCAAATTCACACTAGTTTAAGGCCATTTTGGGTCATTTGCGTACTTTAAGGCCATTTCGGGCCCTAGTGTAAGCAAGGAACATTTCAAATGACACGGGTGGATTTCTCAGTTGACCGACCATTTCTGATCGTGGCTAGTTTTATGTCGTTGCGGACATGATAGTTTAACGTTGTCCCGGATTAGTTGTATTTTAACGTCATTTCAGACCATGGTGTTTTTTTTTATTGATTTAGTAATTTTTTGATTTTTCACATTTTAACGTTGGGAGTAGAGTTAGTAGGTATAATTCTATATTCAGCGTCCCCTTCACTGATCACGTTGAAGGGTAATTCAGCCCAAGGGACGTCTGATGGAATTGTTTCCACGTTAGTGTTTTCTTGCGCTTCTGTATGTATCACAGTTTCTGTGTCAGTTGTGGTTTCTAGGTGAGGTTGCGTATGTACAATGTTAGGCCCGGGTATTTCTGCTTTGGGTGGATTTTCTTCTATGTTTAAAGGATTACCGCCTACCAATTGTTGTTCATTTATGTCATGTTGTCTAGGCTCTTCGAGCTTAACCTCTGAACCTTGGTCTGTGTCTATGTACGATGAGATGATGGGTGTAGCAGCCTCCCCGTGTATGATGATTTCACCACCTTCATAAGGCAGATGAATCTCTTGGTGTATAGGGGATGAGACTACTTTCAGTTGGGCTAACTAGGGCCTTCCTAATATTAGGTTGAATCCTGGCATCTCATCGATTACTACGAAGTCGACGGATGTGGGGAATTGGTCCCCTGCTATGAAGTCGAAGGTCACGGTGCCTTTAACTATCACGCGTGACCCGCTGAATGATTTCAAGCATGTGGTGGCAGTTGCTCTGATTAGCTCTGTGAGCCCGAGTTGTTCGATGATGGGATATGGGACTACGTTTGTGGCAGCTCCGTCATCTACATGGACCCTATGTATCTTGAATTGGTTTACTCTTATTGTTATAAACATAGGGGCTGTAGTTACCCCTCCAGTTTTCTCATCCAGCTTGATGTTGTTATTGTGGAAACTTAGTGGCTTGGAAGTTGATCTTTGAGGCGAGTACATCACCACATGAATTGAAGGTTCATTTGGAGGCAAGTCCTCGCTTACTGGGATAGATGTTAACATGCGCACTAAAGCTTCACGATGGGTTTATGATGCTAACACTAGGTCGTATAGGCTTAGTGAAGTGTTCTTTTGTTTAAGCGCTTGTGTGACCTGTGTTAGAGCCGTCGCTAGATCTCTACTGTTGGGCGCATGTTTGTCGGCAGTGACTTGGTCCATTAGGCCTAGTAGTTTTATTTCGTGCGTCGTTGGTTTGTCATTTTTGCCCAGAGTCGTTGTTTCAGACATATCGTGTTTTCTGGATGATTCACCCTCATGGCCTGTGTTTGATTGATCGTTAGGTTGTGTCATGGGTATCGCATTTAATGGAGTAGGTTTAGGAGGTCCTAAGGCTAGCCATTGATGCTCCTTCTCTAAGCGCTCATGCGTAAGCTTATCTGCTAAGCGTTCTCATGTGTGACGCGGGGGGTGCGGTTGGTTTTGAGGCCTCAGGTTGCCTTGGGATTCGTACTACGTATGGAGTTGGGCAGGGTTGCGGTTGGACAGTCGTTTGCGGTTGGGTACCAGACTGGCTAGGCACCTTGATGACATAGGGGCTTGGTTTATTTTGTGTTTGGGAATTAGGGGATTGGTGATCACTAGGACGTTCGGGTGTCCTAACGATGTACGGAGTCAGCCTAGCTGGAGGTTGTACCTCCGCTGTTGCGACGGCAGGTGGTACTCGGACTACATAAGGGGCAGGCCGAATAGGAGGGGTTGGTGAGTTTGCGGTAGCAGCGATGGGAGGTACGTGCACCACGTATGGTTTTTCATGTGTTGGGGTGTTAGAAGTTGCTACGGCAGGGGGTACTTGGACGACATAAGGCTTCTGTGGGGGGCATGAAGGTTGAGGCATGGATGTTGATGTAGTGGGTAGAATACGTACTACAAATGGTTTATTAGGCATTTGCTGATCATGATCAGAGTGGATAGTGTTAATGCTAGGTGTTTCAGGTTCGTTATCTAGGTAGATTGTGTTAATAACGTACGGTGCCTCTTTGGTATTCAGAGGGTCTTTATACACTCCCATAGCCTGGTTCTGCGGTTGGATCGGGTTGGCCTCATCAAAAGTGATTTGACCTCCATCGATCATTCGTTGTATGTCTTGTTTTAGGGTGAAATAGTAATCCGTGCCATGCCCATAACGTTGGTGATAGTCGCAGAAGCAATCCATTCTAAAACCTTTTGGTACTGGGGGTTCATCCGGCGTTGCTAAGCTTGGGTTCTGAACCAGTTGACAGAACCGATCATGTCTCTGGATAGCGGCAGGGGATAACTGTTTGTGTTTCATTAACCCAACTTTCAGGAGTTGGTCAAACAATTGCGATGGTTTCATGGGTAGTGGTGTGTATTGGGAGGGTTCTTTCCTCTCGAAGTTTATTGTACCATTCGGTGTTGGGTTTTGTGATGAGGATGATTCTGGTGTGGTCGCGAGAGTGGGTTTAGTGTAATTAGTAGAGGCAATGGGTGGTTTGCTTTTTTGTCCCATGTTTGCTTGCTGTGTTTCTGCAAACGCTGCTATAGTTGTTTTAGCCTTTTCTTTATCTTTTTTACTGTGTTGATTCTTAAAGGCTAAATACGCAGGATCGTGGCTATTTTGGGCCGCCTCCTTTATGTTTTTAATTTGTACAAAGGCTTGATTGAGGTTACGCGCGTTGAGGTAATATAACTTGGATTTGAAAAAGTCGTTGACAGACCCTTTTAGAATGGTGAGTAGATACGTCTGTGGGATCGGCTCATGGAGCTCATTGAGCGTAGCACTCCACCTTTGGATGAATTTTTGTATGGGTTCTAGATGTGCTTATTTGACCTGTATAAGACTGTCAAGTGTCGCTTTAGGTTTCAAGTTATACTTGAACCTAGTAACAAATTGATGTAACAACTCCTCTAGAGAAAATATCGAGTTTCTTGGCAAGGCCCGATACCAATCAAGTGCTCTCCCTGCGAGAGACATAGGAAACACTCGCAAAATGGTGTGCGGCCATGCCTAAAGTAATGCGCATTCTAGTCTAAATGTTATAAGGTGAACATTGGGGTCTATCTTCCCATTATATTTAGTTAGCGTAGGCAATGATACACCCTTGGGTAAGGTTAGGGGTGAAACGGAAGAGCTGATGGGGTTATTGTGGTAAAAGTCCACTACCTTCAACTCTTTGTTGGCGACTGTTTTGAGGCGTTTGACCTCGTCAGTTAGTTCTTGCATTAGTTTTTTAGCATCTGTCCAGTTTTGAGCACTAGGTGAGGTAGCAGCTTGGGGATGTGGTATAGTGTACAGATTAGATTGTTGGATGGTAGGTTGGAAGGCTGAAAGCTGTGTAGTTGGCGGTTGTACTTGTGGAATATTTATAGCAGGTGGTATCAGAGGCTGCATATTGTGGGCAAGGGATTGCTGTTGTGGTTGTGTTTGGGGGATGTTGACCAGTGGAATTGTGTGAGGTGGTACGTTGTAGTGAGGGGGTTGATGTGGTTGAGCACCAATTGCTGCCCATTGTCCGGTCATGTTTTGTGTAGGAATCCCCTGAACTTGTTGAGTTACAGCGGTAAAAGGGGCTCCGTGAGTTTGGACCCGGGGGATATAATGGGCAGATGTAGATGTTGGTATCAAATGCGGCATCCCGATCACTCGAGAGGGGAAGGTTGCCCCTACATTGTTTTGAGGGGGTTGCATCTGTAAGAACGGGGGTGCCGTGGCTGCGGGAGGAATTGCGAGGGGAAGCGTGTTGACTTGAACATCGGTTGGTGGAGGAATAGGGATGAGAGCAGCTACGTCTTGTTGAGGCGCATGTGCTTGCGTGATGTTCAAAGGCTGGAGGGATGTAGTTTCACCCGTGAATGGGTGAAACAACGGGTTAATATAAGTTTGTGGGCTAAGGGTGTGGTATGAGTCTTCATGCTCGGATTGAGCTGCGAACTTATCCTCCTCTTCCGGTTGAGGATTTACTACAGGCTGATCTAGCGACTAGCTTCTTTGCAGGAGGAGTTGTGTGATGAGCTCATGGGAAGGCTCTGGAAGAGGGATGATGTCGTATGGGGAAGGAATGAACTCTTGTCCTCCCCTGTAGAAAATTTTGTATTCCCTCTTGACTTCCATTTTGGCTCAGTCCACAGCTAGGCTGGCTTGTATTTTCACGCATATGAAGTTGTACTGGTCTTGAGTTATGATGTTAGACAACGGGTTCCTCCCTTGCAATCTAAGGGACTGGCGAGGCCCCACTATGGGTTGTACCGCAGGTTGTTGGATCGAGGGCTGTTGGACAGCCATGGTGCCTACGATGTCGGTGACTTGGGTGGTTGTAGAGGTGGTGTTTACGGTGTTCATGATGAACAGTTGAGAATATGATATAGTGAAGGGATATAGAATTAGAGTACTTAGTGCAGCGTAAACCTACGTTCGTGACACACAGCGTATACACTGGGTCTCAGCGTATAGGCTTCAACGACCAGCGTATAATGACAACGTAGACAACTTATAGGTATACAGCGTATAGTGTCAGCGTAGAGAATCTACGGCGTAAAGCGTATAGCGTATACAGCGTCAGCGTACAGCGTAAACAGGGTTACAACATACAGAGTGTAGCGTGTATGAACGGTAGCGTAAATGAGTTTACGACATAGGGCGTGGACAGGGTGTTGTGTGCAGTGTAAACAAAGTCTACAGCATAAAGTGAGCAGCGTGTGTGTTAGCAGCATAAACAAAGTTGTGTGTGTAGCGTAGACTAAGTCTACAGCGTAAAATGTGCAGGGTCAGCGTATAGCGTAGACAGGGTCTACAGCATATAGCGGACGACGTATATTCAGCAGCGTAGATGCTGGGGAGTTTGCTGACAGAGTGAGCGTATAGTTAACAGCATAGATGCTAAGAGATTTGCAGATAGTAAGTTTTAAATAGAGCAGCGTAGACGCTCAACAGCGTAGACGCCGGATAGTTTGCAGACAGTAAGTTTTGAACTGAGTAGCATAGACGTTGGGAGGTTTGCAGACAGGGTCAGCATATACTCGACAACGTAGACACTGGGAGTTCTGGAGCATAGTAAGTTTTAGGTAGAGGCCCTCCTTCTAGCGCTAATTTTTGTACCGTCCGAAATCGTCGGTCTCCGGCTGGAAGGAAACAGAAACCGGGGGATCACCGGACACGCACAGAAGACTCTACCTTCGCTTGAGGGCAAGCTGGAATGAAAGAAGGTAGAGTACCTTGAGTGGTCCGCACGCGAATCAGGCAAGGATTTCCCCAAACGTACACCGAAGTGCTATACGTTGGGTTATACGTAAATAGCGTAACCGATGTGAAGCGAGGCGTAAACAACGTAACTGATGTAAATGGAGCATAAACGTAAAAGAGCGTAAACAGTATACATGCAACAATTAATGCAAAACTATAATAGATTTTAGGAAGAAAATGTAACAATGCTATTTCAAAATGAGAGTTACAATGCACCAATCTAACGTAGTTGTGGCTTTGACACAAGGCGGACGAAAAGCCCCGGTGGATGCAGGGATGACTGTGGGCTGGTTCACACTGTAGGCACAGTGTAGAGGCTATATGCTCAGCGTATAGGGTTCTCCAGCATACAAGATTCTCTGCTCTGGTTCTTAGCGTCTTTGTTTTTCTCTGGTTTGCTCAAAATTGCCAACCCCATGCTAGTAAAAAATTGGGGTTTTTATACAGGTTTGATGTTAGACGCGGGTTGGGTGACACGTGACGCGTTGACCGGGTGCGAAAGAATAAAATTTACAAGTATACAACATATTACATCTGCTGGGCGTATACGCTGTATCAGGCGGTCGTAGACTCTGGGTGTATACGCTGGGTATGGAGGGCATATACGCTGTGGATGCTGGGCGTATACGCTGAGCATGTACGCTGATGGTTGCTCTGTTTGTATGAGTTACTACCTTGTATCAAGTCTTGCTCTGCAGTGTTGTTTCCATGCCATCTTCGGAGATTGCATGCTGGGCGTATACATCAATTGTACCTGCTGAGCGTACATGTAAGGCGTCTACGCTGGGCATATACGTTAGGCGTATACGCTGAGCATGAACGTTGGGCGTATACGCTGTGGATGCTATCTGGGGTGTATACGCTGTGAGCATCGGGCGTATACGCTGGGCACATACGCTAAGAATACATACTTAGTGTAAACTAACTATTTCAGGCTTTAAAGTTGCCAGGTTTGATAGCAGATGTCGTTGTGGTCTGTGGATCCCAGGGACCTGCTTCTTGTTGAGTTCGATTCCGCTTGAAGTTGTCTGCGGGGCCCTCAAGCTTCAACCATGCTGAGGAATGTCATGACTTAGCCCGGTTCTTGTTGGAGAAGTACTAAGCTCGAAATTTTGTGGTGTTTCAGGTAGTAAGCTTATTGTTGCTAGTGAAACTACCTTGGATTGCCTTGAGGATAAAGTAATCGTCTGGGTGCTTGCCTTCATGCTAATCGAGGATTCAACGTGTACACCCCATACTCTTGTAAGTGTGATATCATAGGGTAACATCCCTTAGGATGTTCATATTGATAAATGTTACAACCGACATCATCATCAGAGTTTGTCTCCACAACTTCTTCTACTATAGTATCTTTGCCCTTACCTCTTTGGTAGGCATGTTCAACTTCAATCCATCTCTTGTGATCATGATCACTATTCTACTCTTTGGATTCATTAGTAATCTTCATAGCAATTTTGAATTTTTCATCCAAAGAGTCCCATAATTTGTTAACCTTTGTCAAAATATTAGAAATAGATTTTTGGATGGGTAAGGTTTTCTTGTGCACCACTTCATTGAGTGGTGACTCCTCCTCGTCGTAGAATTAGACCTTCCTTTTTCTTATGGAAGGATACCTATTATATTCTTCTTCACTTTTTCTTTTTTACAACTCACCTTCTTCTTTTGCAACCTACTCTATCATCCTTTGTATCTAATGAACTCTTAGTTTGGATAGTCTCCCTTGGGCATAAATGCCAAGAGTTCTTCTAGTTTTTGCTTTAAGCCCATCTATGATGTGGTGGAGTTGTTCCCTCTACGAATAATCATGATCAAGATATTGATGTAAGAGAGAATAGTATCTACCCATGGCAACATCTAAGGGTTTATGTGTTTCCTGTTTCCAACCTTGGATTTTCCTTCTTAGATTGAACACTCTAACATATGTTTGGTATTTGTCATTAAATAGTTCCAGTATGGTACTCCATCAGTGAATAGATTTTGGCTCCAGGGATTGATACTAGCCTTTGCTTCCTTGATGAGTGTCTTAGGGAATAGCTTGAGTTTTTGCCAATCATTTTCAATGTTTTGTAAAGCACATGCATCATGAAAGGCTTGTAGATGTTTTTGCAAATCAAAGTTATATCCCCCTCAAATCGTGGGACATTTTTCATGTCTAAATGCTTGATCTAACTATCTTTCACATGCCTAGTTGGGATCTTAACTACCTCTGCTATGTTAAGCATGCTTTGAGTTGCCAAAAAAGGCTCATCATCATCTATATGTTGTCGTCTTCAATGATGTTCTCTATTATCCCTTTCTTCATTGTGGTCTTGTTGGTTACCTCCATCATGGTTGTTCTTTCTATGTCGTCTTTCATTATTAAAAAAAGGGGAAGAAGAGGATGTAGATGAAAAGGATGAAAAAGGAGAAGGAATGTCACCATCATGGTGTCTACCAACTTCCCTTTGGTTATCATGACCATGTTCATTAGTTTTCCTATTGCCTTGATGCTTGTCTGATCCCTTGCCTTAACTACCATCTTTTCCTAAACCTAAATTTTTGATCATGGAGCATAGATTCAAAGCCACATCCCCATCATCAATGTTGAGAGCCCTTATAAGGATGATCCTCATTGTCATCTTGGTTCAGCAAGAACAAGGGATTAGTGAACCGTTTCCTCTTCACACCCTCATGATGCTTCTCCTGGTGTCAATCTCACCTGCATTGTGTTTCGGTGGGATAGTAGTCTCGGTAGTCATATTCATGCACAACATATTCTTCCTAAAGATCATGGATACCTAACTTCTTAAGAGTTTGAAGTAGCATCATAGGCACAAATTGATCAAGAGGCATTACAATATTGCCTTCCATATCATGCCATTGCAATTGCTCATCTTGATGTAGGATGATGGTGAAGTTAGGTATATACTCATTTGGATGAGTATATACCACTTTGCACTCTTGTGGGATCGATGGTTTCATATCATTTCACCTATGAAAAGAAGAAGAAATTTTGCAAACAAATAAAATATTAGTGTTCTTTTGTAGGCATATTATTTGGGAATGATATTGACCTTGGGGTTCATTTAAGAATATTGATAATGTTCACTAATTTTAGATAGCACATGTTTTGATAAAAAAAGTCCTTGGTAATGGTGCCAATGATGAGTATTTACAGGTACCTCTATGCCCAACCATATGAAACACAAAGTGTTCATGCATGATCCAATCAAATTTTGTAGACTCTCTAGTTTCTAGTGCACTAGTCTTCTAGGAAGCGAACCTTTCCCTAATGGTCATTTGTTGTCTTCCCAATTACACTTATGAAGTACAAAGGTATGGTTAAGTGTAATCAAGGGATATGATTTTTGTCATTTTATGTTTTATGTTCTTTGGTGCATAAATAGAGAGATAGAGTAATTGAATAACTAATTTAATTTAACTAACTAATCAATCTCTAACTAGTCCTAACATAAGCATCTAGTCCCAATTTTTGTACATGTCCTGAATCCATGTATTCACTGCTGGGTTACCAAGCACAATGCTACTTGGCATACTAAGAAATAATGCTACTAGGATTACCAAGTGAATACGTGTTATGCTTAAAGTAGTCATACTTATGTATTTAATCTATCTAGCTTATCTTACTTAATTAGCTTAATTACTAGAAAACATTAAATGAATAACTAAAAGCATCAAATGCATGAATAAAATATCTAAATTATCTAGAATTCTGCAAGGTTTATCAAGAAACTTATCTTTATTTCCGCACACACTATTATGCTTAGGTACAATAGTGCTCAAATAAAGATATGTACACTCAATGACTCCTACTATGGGCACTCAAGAAAATATTCTAACTTTTGAATGTAAAAACTACAAGAGTTTAGCTACTAATATGACTTCTAATGCCCATAAACATATTTGGGAGCTTGTATTTATAGTTTTTGGTCTTGGGTTGCATCGATGGGGCCCCATAGATGTAGCAAACATTACATCAACATAGCCTTGTTGACACCACATAAATGAGGCTCCATCAGTTGGACACTTTGACACTCATCATACCCCCATGACTGAATTAAAACTCATCCTTGAGTTCCTTTACAAAATTGGAAAGGTATGGGATTATTGATTGAATCTTAATAAAACAAACCCCCTTATAAATCCCCTTCACCAGAGTGAAGGGATGGAGAGTCTTCATGATGAGAATCCCCAGAGGAATGATCCTCATTGTTGTTTTGATTCAGTAGGAACAAGGGGTTAGTGAACTATTTCTCCTTTGTAGCTTTATGAAATCTCTTCTGGTGCCAATCTCATTTGCGTTGTGTTTTTGTGGGATGGTAGTCCCAATAGTCATGATCTTGCACAACATACTCATCATGGAGATCTTCGATGCCCAACCTCTTAAGAGTTTGGAGCAACGTCCTAGGTACAAATCGGTCAAGAGGTAACACAATGTTGCCCTTCATATCTCTCCACTATACCCAATCATCTTAATGTAGGATGAAGGTGAAATCAAGTACAAACTCATCTAAATGAGTATACACTACTTTAAATTCTTGGGGCACTAATGGTTTTGATTCAGCATACCTGTGAGAAGAAGACATTTTAAATTAGAGAAAAAATTTAGTGTGCTTAAATTATAATTATATATATATATATATATTTTCAAAGTATTGTGATGTTAGGTTTTGTATCAAACTTTTATAGCACACGTATCAAACTACAAGTCCTTGATAATAATGGCAATTGATGAGTGGTGAGGTACCCCTACATCCAACAATATGAATCACAAAGCATTCATGCATGATCTAATTTAATTTTGCAGACTCTATAGTTTCTGATGCACTAGTTCTTTAGAAAGTAAACTAGATGTTGAGGATGTTCATTGTCTTCCCATCTACACTTGTAAAGCTTAAGATATGGTTTAAGTGTAATTGAGGCACATGATTTTTGTCAGTTTATATTTTATGATTTTGGTGCTTGAAGTAAACAAGATAGAGAATAAAGTAATTTAATGCCTACTTTAATCTAATGGGCTAACCACTATTTAACTAGTCCTAACATAAGTATCAAGTCTCACTTGCTGCACACATCTTGAACATGTATAACATTGCTGGGTTACCAAGCATTAAGTGTTTTTGGGATTACCAAACATCATACACATGCTTAAAGTGGTCATACTTATGTGTTTACTTAATTACTATTTAGTTTATCTTATTTAATTACTTAATTAACTTAATTACTAGAAAACATTAAATAAATAGCTGAATACATTAAATGCATGAATGAAACAATTAAACTATCTAGAATGCTACAAGGTTTGATTAGAAAGCTCATCTTTATTTCCACACACATTGTCATGCTCAAGTACAATAATGCTTGAAGAAAGATCTGTACACTCAATGACTCGTGCTGTAAGCACTTAGAAAAATATTTTAACTTTCAAATGTAAAAACTATAATAGCTTCACTACACTATGATAGATTGATGCCTAAACATGATGGGTAGGCACATATTTATAGGCAAGAATAGACCTTGTGTTGATGGGGCCATGTCTTTGCATGAAACGATGCATCAATAGGGCCTAGTCATTGTGGTCTAGTTGATGAGGTCTCATTGATGTGGCCAATCCACAACTCATCATACCCCCATGATTGAATGAAAACTCGATTTTTTTTACAAAATTGGAAAGGTATGGGATTATTGACTAACATATGGCACAACAAAATTAATCATGATAAAACTAAGTGCCTAGGTGTACGGAACAAAAAAATTACAAATTGTGGTGTTCATGACATAAAATTGAACATCAAACAAAAAATCAGACAGCACATCCTTTGATGGCGTGAAAACCAATTGAAAAGATCGCATGGTCCCAGGTGGTGGAGGATCTTAAGGCTCCAACGGGCCTTATCTAGCTTTAGGCACATGCGATGGTCGAGGCTATTATGGTTGTCTAGCTATTACTGTAGCTTCTAGTGGCAAACATAAAGCATCTAGAAATGCTTTCATTTTCTCCTCCTTACTCTTGGGATCATGCATGATCCACATAGCTTCACTAATGTGGGCCAGAATGGACACATCCCAAGGATAGGGAATTGTAGGGGATAACTCATCATTGACAAACTAGGTAATGAATTATTTACATTCAATGTTAAACACCCTGACTATGTTTTGTAGCTCCTGGTAGTCATTCATTCTAGTGGCTAAGTTCTCGGTAGTTGACCATTGATCGGTGATCGGTGAATCATGCCTTGAGAACTTCAAGTTTAGCATTTTTCATCTTAAGCTTTTACTTAGTGTCCTTGTGGTACTTGAACTTATTCTTGTATAGCAAGTATGAGCTGGTCACATACATTTCAAGTTCTAAATACAGTCATCTGGTAGTCAGCATCACCAGGTTTGCATATTATAGATTGGCCAATTTCATATACTCTATTATTTCTTTGATTTGCAACTCCTTAAGGAAGACCTTTGCTTTGTTATAGGCATCTATCCCATCAATGATGGGTTGTCACACGTCTCTTCCTTACTGGAGTTGCTAGAGGATCTCATTTACTTTTGCCTTAGTCATTTGGATATGCTTCTCATTCATCTCCTTTTGTAGGCCAACCTGGTCTCAATAGTGATTCTTAACTCTCTCAAATTTTAGAGCTTCATTTTTCCAAGTGGCAATTTCAATGGCAGATTTTTAGTGTAAGGTATGAACTTCCTCCATAGACAGATTATGATTCTTTGTAGTTAATTTCCTTAATTTCATATTCATCTTGGTGATTTGCTCCTATTGTTGATGGATAAATTCTTGCATTTATTGTTTTTGTGCATCAACATTTCACATGTGGTGGTTTTTTGTAGTTAGTGTTTCATTTTCTTGCTACATTTGAACCAACTCCTTTTGAATTGAATAGGTCTTTGCTTTGGCCATGGACTAGTTAAAGATTGACACACCATTACCCCCTCAACTTGTTGTAATCATTCCTAAAGTTGCTAAAAATCTTCATATATGGTTATTTTAGGGTTGAGGAGTGTAGGGTCAACAAAGCAGGCATGTAATTTAGCAACTTCCATGGCCAAGTGTTGGTTTTGTGCTTGACCCGTTTAAAGTTTCCCCTCTAGGATGATACATTTCCCCTTTTCCTTGAGTAACTTTGATTGGGTTATAGTAATGTTGTTCGGAAAATAAAAAATGTCTAGAACTAATTTATTGATCCCTACTAGTTGGTCCAGCAACTCTTTGTGTTGGGCTGCACTCAATCCTTCATTAATAGTTCCTATAGACATCTGTACATCTTGAAGTATAGATACATCTAGTACAAATGTTGCAAGTGCATTAAGAGCTTTAGCAATTTGGTTAGTAACCACTTATGTAGCTATCTCCTATCCTTGGTGCTACATCACCAATATAGTTGCCCCCTTGCTCTCCTTCAAGAACATAGAAAAAAGGCAACATTATCAAAGATTTCTAGAAATAAATGGTGTTAAGATAGAGACACCGTCACCTCTCAAACATTGGGATTCGATCTTGCGGGCAGCTACGTTCATTGGGCTGAAAATATCGGTCCACCTTCTTCCATATGGTTAATTTTTTGAGCCACTTCATTAAGATGGCTTATCATAGGTTGATATGCATATGGGTCTCTACCACTTATTCTTGCTAGTTGCACTTCTCATGCAAGAGCTGTTCTTAGATTTCGTTCAAGCACTCAATAGCTATGTAGGCCTTCGACCTCCTCTTCTTTAGACATGGTAGGTGTTTCTTCCTTCATCATTTTGGACCAAGAGGCCACAAGAGTATGCCTAATCATGTCAAGGAAGGCTTGTTTTAATATGAATTTAATTCTCAGTACGGGCCCTCATGCCTCTCCTCACTACAATTGTTCTATAGTAGTATCTTCTTTAGGAATTTGTCTAATTGATTCCACTTTGGGCTTTGCATGAAGAGATCTTGTTGCATGGGTTTCTTCTTCTTGCTCCTAGGCTTGTTTTTGTTGGCCCCTTCCAATTCTGGGTCATTTCTCCCTTGGTTGAGATGGTCCTCCCTCTTGCAGTTGTTTTGGTCTTAGTGCCATCTGTAATCACATCATGACCATGGGTTAGTAATTATTGTGTAACGTGAAACGATTGGGATACTTTATCTCATCAAGAACATTATACGTAGCTCAATTATGATTATGACTAATTTAATTAATTTTAATTATTAAATTATTTATGTTTTGATGTTGATAAATAACTATAGTCATACCAGAGGTTGTTGAAATGGTTGAACTTTTAAAAATTAATGATTTTTATTATCATTGTTTTCATTAACCCTTTGCAGGACAAGAAATTTTAAGGTTTGCAACTCCCATGATGAAGAGCTTACCTTCAATAACTGCAAGATCGAAGAAGGGGGTGATTTGAACAAATGGTTGGAAATTATGGTCTTTGGAAGGTTTTGGCCTTTGAAAAATGACAAAAGCTTTTCTCTTATTGTGATGCAAATGATAAAAAATTTCAAAGTATCTGGAAATATTTATAGAGTTTTTGTGTTGCATTAACAGGACCTAGTTGATGGGGTTGGTTGCATCGACTAAGCCTAGTCAATACAGCTGTTGACCACCACTAACTTTGGTCAAAATTAAAAAATACAAAGAGTTTTTTAGTTAAATTGGGGTTAAATGGAAGTCCAAAAAGCCATGAACATGATGAAAATAGTAGAAGAGGGTGTTGGAGCTTAGAAAATTTAGAAAATTAAAAAAAAATTCAAACAATGAGGTTTTATGAAGGTTTTAAGGAGCACAGAGTTGGATGTACAATGGGGCATGGGAAAGATAGGATTGTAGCAATGTCTAAGGTAAGGGAGCGAACTATTCAAACCAAAAGATATGAAAGTGGGTCCTCCCCATAATAGGCACATGCCCTTTTTTTCCTTGCATAACCACAAATAAGGAGTCTATGGGCCCCATAGTCCATTTAATGGTCATGAAAAGTTAAGGACAAACCTAAAAGAATCTATCCAAGAATTCCAACATGTAAAACTAAGACATCAAGCATAACATGGAAATTGGCAGTGAGGTGAGTTATGGGCAACATAGATGGATGACTGAGAAGGTGGAATGAAATCTTGTATTGAGGTCATAAGAAGTCCCTTATGAATTTTTATGTTTACAATGACCTAAGAAGATCCATCCTTAGTCTAGACCCAAAACCAACTTCTTTCAATGACTTCGCATCACCACTTCAAGACTAATCCACCTTCTTAAGACATAAGAGTGGTCCCATAAAACAACCACCATTTCATAAAGAGAAGAAAAGAGTAGCAGGAAGAGAGAGAGGGCCTTAGTTAGAGGGGACCTTTAGGCATGGGTAACATGTCTTTCTAGTCCCATAACTAGTGTTTGTAGTCCATTTACTTTTCTAAGGGATGTGCTTCGAATTTCCATCATGTTTTTTGTTGTTATTTCTTTTTTTCATTTTTGATGGGAATCACACCATGCAAAGACTTTATTTGACTTCCTATGATTGGTTGATATGGAACAATAAGAAGCCAATGAAAACACTCAAGAATCTAAGAAAGTAGAAGAGAACAAAGAGTATTGAGTTTCCTTAAATTCACACCCTATGCAAACCTTTCAATCCTTTCCAACTCTAGAAATTACCAAGGTTACCAATTTATTAAAAGTTTGTTTAATGAAAGGAACCTCAAACTTCCAAAACAAGGAAAACCATAGAGTTTGTGGATGGGTGGATGACATGGACTCACTACCTATTCCATGAAAATAAATCATGTCTTAGTCATCAAACATCAAAATTTAAAAATAAAAATTAGACATTAACAATCACAACATTAAGCATAAATCATCATTAGTAAACAACAACATTAGCATTGTGTCCTGCAATAATAAAGCACTTTTATTAACAAAAATAGTGGAAAATCACAAAATAATAAAACAAAGTGAAAGATATATAAGAAAGAATAAAATATTCAAGAAAGATAAAACACATTAACAATGTTGCAAAATAAAAATTGAGAAAATTAACAAAGTGAAAAACCAAAAATGAGTAAAAATCAGCAAAGTGTAAAACAACAATGTGTAAAACAAAAAGTGAAAAAATGAGGAGCCATGTGGATGGTTAGCATAGATGACCATCTCCCCCACAACTAAGTTGGAAGGAGGAGATTCAAAAAATGGAGTGTGGTTGTCCATCCGATGAGGTAGTAGTTACATTGGTTTATCTTTGCTCTAGGAAAGGTTTCACTTGTTGGATGTTGATCAACTGCTTTTTGTGTGGGCACTCAGGTTTGTAGATAAACATCACTCTAGAGGGAAAGGTTTCATCAATTATATAAGGTCCCTCCCACAACATTTAAAACTTTGTTTTCTAGGGTACATGTGTGGAGTTCCAGTAGAGAACCTTATCTATAGGTTAAAATTTCACTTTTCATACTTTATATATTCTGAGGTCATGTTGTTTATTGAACACTCTATGCACTTCATTCAAAGATAGGGACACTAATTGATTTTCATCTAGCATGTTGAGGTTGATCAATCTTTCCTTTTGTGCTAAACTTAGGTCAAGGTCCAAGTCACAGATTGTTGAGAGTGTATGAAGCTCGAATTGAATCGAGAGTGTTGGAAGTTTCCTGTACACTAACTTATATGGTGAGTAGCCAATAGGGAGTTTTCATGTTGAGCAGTAGGCCTAGAGGATGTTTTTGAGTTTTGTGCTCTAGTTTCTTCTATATTTTGTAATAGTTCTTGTTAGAATCTTTATAATCTTCCTGCTAGTTACCTCTGCTTGATTGTTGGCTTGGGGATGATAGGATGCTATTAATTTATGTTCAACCCTAAGCATTGTATGAGTTTTCAAAAAGTGGCACCTATAAAATGAGTTCCATTATCAAAAATTAGTGCACGTGGCACCCCAAACCTATTCACAACATTCTATTGTACAAACTAAGCAATAGTGGATGATGTACAATCAATGATGACTACTACTTTTATCCATTTGGTGTAGTAGTCAATTGCTACGATGATATACATCTTTCCATTAAACATGGGTGTGATGGGAGCCATGAAGTCTATGCTCCATATGTAAAAGGGCTCTAGTGGTTGAATCCACTGTTGAGAATCCTTCATTCGAGTGGTCATCCCACCATCTCTATTATAGCACTCATAAGATTAGAAAAATTGATGGGCATCCTCGAAGATTGTAGGCCAATAGTATCTTGCCATTAGGATTTTTATGATCATGTGTCTCCCCACATAGTAGCCTTCACAAGGACCTTCATGAGCATCCTAGAGAATACATAATTAATCTACATCAGGGACATACCAATAAACTAGGCCATCAGTGCACACCTTGTAAAGATGTCCATTAATTTCAATGAATTACTTTGCCTAATGAAGAAATTGTTGTTTCTTCTTGTGGTCAAGATCTTGTGGCGTCTCTTGAGTGAGAACTTAAGTGAGGATGCCATCATACCATTTTGATGTAGCGAGCACTTGGTCATTTATTGATCTTATAAAAAGAAGTTCATCTGGCAATTGGTCAGAGAATGAACTCTCCTCTTTTTTATTATCCTATCTTAACCAAGAGAGGTGATCAGCGACCACATTCTTAGTCCCTTTATGATCTACCATTATGAGATTGAATTCTTGCAAGATCACAAGCCACCATATGATACAGGGGCTCACTGTTGGTTTATTCATTAGGAAGTAGATGACACTGTGATATGTGTGCACAAACACTTTGTAGCCAAGCACAGAGTGCCTAAACTTTTCAAGAGCATACACCATTACCATAAGTCCTTTCTTAGTTGTAGTTTTTATTTTAGTAGTTGGAATGCATGTTTGCACTCCTTGGTGTAGATGAATGGAGCATCTTTCTTTGTAAGTTTGACCAATAGCTATACAATCTTAGAGAAATTCTCTATAAAACATCAGTAGTAGCCAGTGTGTCTAAGGAATGATCGAATGTCTTTAACTATCTTTGGTTGGTATGTGATTCCTTGGATGACCCTTATCCTTTTCAGGTCTACCTTTATCCCTAACTAAGTAATTTTGTGTTGCAGTACTATGCACTCCTGGACCATTAAGTGGCTTTTTTTGCCAATTGATCTTAACGTTTATTTCAACACATCTTGTTAGTACTTGCTTAAGGCAATCCAGGGCTTTCTCAAAAGTAGCCCCATAGGTTAAGAAGTCATCTATAAATACTTCTACCTTACTACCAATTTGCTATTAAAAAGTACTAAGGACCAGGCATTGAAATGTTGCTGGAGCATTACATAGACCAAACGACATCTTACAATATGAAAACGTTCCCTAGGAACTCATGAATGTTGTTTTGGCCTAATCTTCTAGCATAATCTAAGGTGGTGTTTGGTTTGAAGGGCCCTTGAATTTGTTTGATGTAGAGGATGAGGGTGTTGGCGATACAAGGTAACTAGTTACATTAGGTTGTGAGGGTTTGGGAGGACTGTTAGATCAGAAAAATGGTTGTTTCTTGGATTGATTGTCCTAACCACTCAGTTGGAAGGCTAGTTATAAATGTATAGCCCTTATAGCATTTCATTATTATGGTTGTGAGGGAATTTCTTATTACATGGATGGAGCAGAAGGTAACTAGGTTGAGGGTGGAGAGATGTATGTAGAAAAATGTAGAGGGTGATATGGATATGACTACTCCCCTCAAGTAGATAGTGAATGAGTTTGATGGTACTCTGGAGGATAATAGTGATGTAGGCATGGCTTGTAGAGCTTCATGGAGAAACAGGTTGATGAACATAGTGCTCATATGGATCTAGTTGCTTGTAAGGGTACTATTATCTTGGTGGTATCATTCCCCATGACTATGGTTGGTGCCAATATTGATATTGTTCATATGGTTGTGGTGGAGCTCCACTTGGATAGTAAGCTTGTTGATGCTGGTGGAACTGCCTTAGATTACCTTGTGGATAAGGCACTTGTCTGGGTGCTTTCCTCCTTATTAGTCAAGGATTCAACACATACATCCCAAACTCTTGTAAGTGTGACACCACAGGGCAACATCCCTTAGGATGTTCATATTGATAAATGTTACACCCAACATCATCATCAGAGTTTGTCTACACAGCTTCTTCTACTGCAGCAGCTTTTCCATTACCTCCTTGGTAGGCACATTCAGCTTTCCACCTCCTGTGGTTGTGATTACTATTATACTATTTGGAGTCCTTAGCAACTTCATAGAAGTTTGGAATTTTTCATCCAATATATTCCATACCTTATCAACCTTTGCTAAAATATTAGAAATATATTTTTGGATAGGAAAGGTTTTCCTATTCACAACTTCATCAAGTGGTGACTCCTCCTCATCACAGAATCAGACCTTTTTTTCTTATGGAAGGATCCCTATTATATTCTTCTGCACTTTTCCTTTTTTGCAACTCACCTTCTTCTTTTGCTACCTACTCTATTAGCCTTTGGATCTGATAAGCTCTTAGTTCAGATAGTCTCTCTTGGGTATAAACCCCAAGAGTTCTTTTGGTTTCATCTTTGAGCCCATCTATGATGTGGCAAAGTTGTTCCCTCTCAAAATAACCATGGCTAGGGCATCGATGTAATAGAGAATAATATCTGCCCATGGTGGCATTCAAGGATTCATGTGTTCCTTGTTTTTAGCCTTGGATTTACATTCTTAGGTTGGAAAATCTAGAGTACATTTGGTATTTGTCATTATATACTTCCAACATAGCACTTCATCTATGAATAGATCTTGACTCCAAGGACTAGTACCAACTTTCTACCTCTTTGATGAGTGTCATGGGGAATAGCTTCAATTTCTGCTAATCATTCTCTATGTTTTATAAGGTGCAGGCATCATGAAAGGCTTGTAGATGGTTTTGTGGATTAGAGTTATATCCCCCCTCAAATCTTGGGATATTGTTCATGTCTAAGCCCTTGATCTGACTATCCTTCACATTCCTAGTTGGAGTCTTAACTACCTTTACAATGTTAAGCATACTTTGAGTTGCCAACAAAGGCTCATCATCATCATTATTTTGTTATCACTAATGATGTCCTTTATTATCCCTTTGATTATTATGGGCATGGTGATTAGTATTATTACCTTGCTGTGCACCTCCATCACGGTTGTTCCTTCTATGGCATTTTTCAAAACCAGAAGAAGAAGAAGAAAGAGATTCAGATAAAGATGATGAAGAGGAAGGAGGACTACCACCACCATGATGTCTACCAATTTCCCTTTATTTTTCATGACCATGTTCATCATTTTTCTTATTATCTTGAAGCTTGTCTGAGCCCTTACCTTAATTTCCATCTTTTCCTGAACTTGAATTTTTTATAGTAGATCATAGATTCAGAGCCTCACCCCCATCATCAGTAATAAGGGGTGGAGAATTTTCATGTTGAGAGCCCTCAAAGGGAGGATCCTTATTATTGTCTTGGTTTAGTAGGAACAAGGGATTAGTGAACCATTTCCCCTCCACATCCTCATGGTTCTTTTTGTGTTGTTTATCTCTCTAATGTTGTGTTTCAATGGGATAATAGTCCCAATAGTCATAGTCATGCACACCATATTATTCCTAAAGATCATGGATGCCTAACTTCTTTAGAATTTAAAGCAATATCATAGGAACAAATTGATCAGGAGGCATTATAACATTGCTTTCCATGTCATGCCATTGTAGTTTCTCATCCTAACGTAGGATGAAGGTGAAGTTAGGCACATACTCATCTAGATGAGTATATACCACCCTACATTCTTGAGGGATTGACGGTTTAACATCATCATGCCTACAAGAAGAAGAAGACATTTTACAAAACAAATAAACTATGAGTATGCTTTTGTAATTATATTATTTGGAAATGATGTTAACCTTAGTGTTTGTCCAACAATGCTACTGATATTCACTAAACCTAGATAGTGCACATTTCAACAAAAGAGAGTCCCTGGCAACAATACCAATGATGAGTGGCAAGGTATCCCTATGCCCAACCATATGAATCACAAAGCATTCATGCATGACTCAGTCAAATTCCATGGACTCTATAGTTTCTAGTGCACTAGTTCTCTAGGAAGTAAACTAGATGTTGAGGATGTTCATTGTCTTCCCAACTACACTTGTGAAGCTTAAGGGTATGGTTTACGTGTAATTGAGGCACATGATTTTTGTCATTTTATATTTTATGGTTTTGGTGCTTGAAGTAAATAAGATAGAGAATAAAGTAATTAAATACCTACTTTAATCTAATGGGCTAACTATTGTTCAACTAGTTCTAACTTAAGCATCTAGTTCCACTTGTTGCACAGATCTTGAACACATATAATGTTGTTGGGTTACCAAGCGTTAAGCACTACTAGAATTACTAAACATCATATGCATGCTCAAAGCAGTCATACTTATGTGTTTACTGAATTGCTATTTAGCTTATCTCATTTAATTACTTAATAAAATTAATTACTAGAAAAAATTGAATAAATAGCTGAAAACATTAAATGCATGAATGAAACATTTAAACTATTGAAAATGCTACAAGGTTTAATCATACAGCTCATCTTTATTATTGCACACATTGTCGTGCTAAGGTATAACATTGCTCAAATAAAGATCTGTACACTTAATTACTCTTGTTGTAGGCACTCAAGAAAATATTTTAACTTTAACTACAAGAGCTTCACTACACTATGACAGACTGATGCCTAAACATGGCAGGTTGACACATATTTATAGGTAAGAACAAACCCTGCATCAACAAGGCCACACCAATGCACCAAATAATGCATCGACAGGGCCTAGTCAACAAGGCCTAATCGATGAGGTCTTGTCGATGTAGCTAATCCATGAATCATCACCAATGATGAGTGGCAAGTAGACCCTACATCCAACCATACAAATCACTAAGCATTCATGCACAATCTGGTCAAATTATGTGGACTTATAACCTTCTAAGTACACTAGTCTCTAAGAAGTGAAACTAACTGTTGTAATCATTATCTTCCCAATTACACTTGTGAAATGCAAAGGTATGGTTAAGTGCAATTGAGGCATATGATTTTTATCATCTTTTATGTTTTATGTTTTAAGTCACCAAAGGATAAAGAATAATGAATAAAATAAAATAATTAAATTGCTAATTTAATTTCACTAGCTACACCTAACTAATTCTAACATAAGCATATGTTCCCACTTACTATACATATCCTAAACATGTTTAATGCTACTAGGTTACCAAATGTTAAGCGTTACTAGGATTATAAAGTGCTAAGCATATAATTCAAGTGGTTGCACTTATGTGCTTAATTAATTGCTATTAATCTAGCTTAATTTAGCTTAATTACTTAAAGCATCAAAGGAAACTGCATAAAACATTAAATGCACAAATAAATAATTAATGTATTTCAAACTGCTACAAGGTTTATCAAAAAGCTCATATTTATTGCCACACACACTACCATGTTCAGGTATAATAGTGCTTGAATAAAGATTCGTACACTCTTTGACTTCTACTGCAACCACTTAGAAAAATATTCTAACTTTCAAGCAAGAAAACTGCAAGAGCTTTGGTACAACGATGACAAAAGATGTCATAAACATGGTGGGTGAGCATGTATTTATAGGTGAAGATAGAAAATGCATCGACAAGGCCATGTCAATGCATCAAATTCCACATCAATGTGGTCACATCAACGTAACCCTTGACGCAACTCATCAGCTAGCATATGGCTTGTCATCTCAAATTGGTCCAAAGAGTATCTTGAAATAAAAACATAATAAAAATGTACTTTCAAAGTTATTGAATAGATAGTTGATCCAAAAGGTACATTAAAATAAAGGTATAATAAAAATGTACTTTCAAAGCTATTTAATAGATAGTTGATTAAAGGGTATGTTGAAATAAAGGCATAATAAAAATGCACTTTCAGAGCTATCGAATAGATAGTTGATCTGAAGGGTATGTTGAAATAAAGGCATAATAAAAATGTACTTTTAGAGCTATTCAATAATTAGTTGATCTAAAGGGTATGTTGAAATAAAGGTATAATAAAAATGTACTTTTAAAAGCTATTAAATAGATAGTTGATATAAAGGGTGTGTTGAAATAAAGGCATAATAAAAATGTACTTTTAAAGCTATTAAATAAATAGTTGATCCAAATGGTATGTTGAAATAAAAGCATAATAAAAATGTACTTTTAGAGCTATTAAATAGATACTTGACTATAATAAGCTATTTATAGGACAAGATGATCATTCTACTACTATTGTACTACAAGCATCTCTTTAATTTACTCCTAAGGAAGTCACAAAGGGTATCTTAGATGGTTTATATATAGAAATATTAAAGTGGATAGGATCTACTATTCATAGAGAAATTTTACACAAATTAAATTCAACAATGAAGTAATGATTAAATCAACATTGAAAAACTAGTAAAGCTATCTTATTATATAAAAAGGAAGATAAAAATGATTTAATCAAATAATCAATGTGAGTAATATTTTTGCTAAGTTCTTGGGTACTTTGCTAGAAAAGAGAATAAATTCTTGGGTTGAAGGTAATCAACGCAAGATGTCAAGTAGGTTTCAGAAAAAATTAAACAAAGAGATCAAATGAAATCGATTTCTTTATTGAAGATTATGAAAGATTGCATACAAGGATGTATAGACTAGCCTTATTTTGTATTTCAAAAAACAAACTAAAAAGAAAACCAATCTCCTAGAAGTTAAAAAAAGCTATAAATCAGGGAAGACAAACTCCACAAAAAACTGCAATTAATCCCACAAAATTAGGAATTTACTCAATCCACAAAATCAAGAATTTACTTTTCAAAACTGCCCCTCAAGCTGGAGAATAGATATCTATCATTCCCAAATTGCAAAATAAAGACTAAACAGTCAATATTAATAATTCTTTGGTGAGGATATCAGCCTCTTGATCCTTGGTAGGAATGTAAGCTAGGCTGATTTCTCTTGAGTCAATCTCATGCTTGATAAAGCTTCTATATATTCTAACATGATTCATTTGATCATGTTGAATTGGGTTGTGGACAGTGCTTATTGTTGATTTACTATCACTATAGAGCTTCATAGGACCTGAGAATGAAATTTTTAGATCCTTGAAAAGTCTCTCAATCCAAATAAGCTTGCACACTCCTTGAGCAATCACTTGGTACTTTGCTTCAACGCTACTTGCTACAACTAATTATTTCTTACTCCTCCATATCACAAGATTTTCCCCATAATTTCACACAATATCCAGTTGTGGATTTGCTATCTTCCATTGATCTAGCCCAATCTGCATCAATAAATCCTTCCACCTCTTGAGATTCACCTTTCTTGAATAAGAGTCCCTTGCCAAGAGATTCCTTTAGATATCTTAGTACATGATTAGTTGACTCTAGATGTCTATTTGTAGGTGAAAACATAAATTGACTGATCACACTCACATTGTAGGAAATGTTAGGTCTAATAAGTGAAAGGTAGATCATTTTTCCCACCAGATGTTGATACTGCTCGTAGTCAACTAGGGAATCATTATCTGTAACCTTTTGTTTCCAATTCTTTTCCAATGGTGTGTTAGCCATTTTACAACCTATTTTATTTGTCTTCTTAAGCAAATAAAGAACATACTTTCTTTGGGTAACAAAGATCCCTTGTTTGCTTTTAGAAATCTCCATACAAAGAAAATACCTAAGGATTCCAAAGTCCTTGACTTGAAATTTTTTCTTCACTTTAGTATTCAACTCTAAAATCTCTAAGTGGTCATCATCAGTAATCATGATATCACCAACATACACAATGAGAATGGACTTCTTCCCACTCAATGATTACTTAGTGAAGATTGTATGATCGACCTACCCTTAGGTGTATCCAAAACTCTATAATGTTAAGCTAAATCTTATGAACCAAGCTCTAGGAGATTGTTTCAAATCATACAAAGATATTTTAAGCTTGCACACTTTGTTACTTCCCATTTCAAATCTTGGTGGCATCTTCATAAACACTTACTCCTCCAAATTTCCATTCAAAAAAGCATTTTTTACATCCATTTGGTAAGGATCCCATTCAAGATTTATAACAAGTGACAACAATCCCTTGATTGAGTTCATCTTATTAACTTGGGAAAATGTTTCTTCATAGTCAATACCATAAGTCTAGGTGTATCCTTGAGCAACCAAGCAAGCTTTATACCTCTCTATCTCCCCATTAGGCTTGAAATCCACTATGAATATCCACTTGCAACCAACAACTTTCTTCCAACTAGGAAGATCAACTACCTCCCACGTTTCATTCCTTCGAAGTGCTCTTATCTCTTCTTCAACACCTGCTCTCCATTTTAGATTCTAAAGGGCTCTCTAAATATCTTTTGGAATCTCCACACTATCAAGGCTAGTAACAAATGCCTTGTAATGATGAGACAAATTTGAGTAGGTTAGCTATTGAGAGATGGGATGTTGGGTACAAGTTTGAACACCTTTCCTAAGAGAAATAGAAAGATCCAAATCATTAGATAACACCATACATTCTTCCATGGTTTTAGGATCCTCCCTTCAATCAGATAGTTGCACAATGTGGGGAGTCTCTAGTCTTCTTGAATAAACCATAATTGTTTTGGAGATGATTGATTCTTCCCCTTGATTCAATTTGTGAACACATAGATTTGAAGGGATTTGTTCGGTATGAGGATTGTATGGCTTGGTTGGAGGTGAAAAATGAGACTTAGATGGAATAGATATAGGAAGTGAGATAGAGGGATCCCAATGATCATCTTCACTCATCACCTCCCCCTAAAGAGAACTATTGGGATAAAACATTTGATCTTCCAAAAAAGTTACATCATAAGAGATAAATAATTTTCTAGAAAAGGGGGAGAGAGAGGGGTGAAAGCATCTGTATCCCTTTTGAGATGGAGAGTACCTAGTAAAGACATGCTTAAAGGATTTGGAATTAAGTTTACTCTTCTATGGGTGATGATTATAGACATATGTAATGCAACCAAACATTCTAGGAGAAAGAGACTTAAGAATATGGACATGAGGATAGGTATCAAGTAGACAACTAAGAGGAGTTTGAAGATTTAGAGTTTTGGATGGTGTTCTATTTATAAGATAGGCTACAGTTAACATTACTTCTCCCCAAAAAAAATTAGGAACATGACTAGTGAACATAAGAGCTTAGGCTACCTCTATTAAATGTCTATTTTTCCTCTCTACCACTTCATTATGTTGAGGGGTGTATGTACAAGAACTCTAATGAAACACTCTAATATCATTTAGGTACTGTGTTAGGTCATTTGTAAAATACTTTCTACCATTTTCAGTTCTTAGAATTTGGATATTGGTTTGGAAGACATTTGGGATATGTTTGAGAAGTTGTTTAACAATAAATTTAGTTTCTAATTTTTCTCTCATGAGATAAACCCAAAACACCCTTGTATGATCATCAATAAACATGATAAACCACTTGGAGCCCCTGAGAGTGGATTGACAAGTAGGACCCCATATGTCACTGTGTTTAAGGTGAAATGGTTTTGACACTTGATATGTATGAGAAGGATACTTCTTTCTAGTTTTTTTTGCACCAATACAATGTTCACACCAGAAATATGAAGGAAGTTTATTGATAAACAAAGTTGGATACAAAGATTTGAGATAAACAAAACTAGGGTGACCATGGTGTTTGTGCCAAATTATTATTTCTAAACTAGATGAGGTTGAAAGGGAGACGTTTTCTTGAGATTAAATTTTTGAAGAAGAACCAACACCATTAAGAATGTAGAGATCATGTTTCTCCTCAACACTATCAATCATCCTCCCTAAAGATAGGTCCTAGAACACATAAAGAGAAGGGAAAAATGTTGTTGCACAATTTTAATCTTTTGACAATTTTTTGATAGAGAGGAGGTTATACTTTAATTTTGGAACATAGTAAACAGATTTAAATTCATCCCAAAAATATCAATTGACCCACAACCTACTACTCTAGACGTAGTATCATCAGCTATAGTGATCTTAATATCATCATGAGACTCCTTTAATTTTGAGAATAAACTTTTGTTTCTAGACATGTGATCTAAAGCACCTGTGGCAATAATCCTCTTATCATTTACATGGAAATGTGTAAAAAATGAAGTACTTAGATTACCTCTCGGTGCAACTGAGGCTATGGGAGTCTTTGATGATGTGTCGACCTCCTTGAGTAGGCTGGGATTACTCAATATTGATGTAACACTTTAATTTTTTTAATAGTGAGATTGAGAATACCAAACTTATTGTTCTTTATAATAGTCTCGATAGCAAGGGCTTTGTTTGGCTCCCAATGATTTTGTGGCTTGTAATTTGGTGGGTATCCGTGGATTTTGAAGCAAGTATCTTGTGTATGATTTGTCTTGTGGCAGTGTTCACACCACACCACCTCCTTCCCGAATCTTTGACTCCTTTGATGTCGCTTGCTTTGGTGTGTGACAAGGGCTAATCCTACCGAAGGAGCATTTATTTTGGTCGAAAGCATAACCTTCTTCCTACTTTCCTCTCTTCCTACTTTGGCGAAAGCTTGAAAAATGGTGGTAAAAGGCTTTGTGCTCAACAGTCTGCCCCATACCTCATCCAACTCTTTATTCAGCCCTTGTAAAAAATTGAAGATCCACTCCTTTTCAATCATCTGAACAAACTTGACTCCATCTTTAGGACTCTTCCACTGCAGTTCATAAAATAAATCCATCTCTTGCCATAATTCAATCAAAGAATTAAAATAATCAGTGACTGATTTCTCTCCTTGTTGTATCTCACAAAGCTTCAAGCATATTTCAAAACACTATGACATGTTTTCTAGATCCGAGTAGATTTCTTGAACTACTATCCATATGTCTCTAGTAGTTTTGTAGAATATATATGTCCTTATAGTTTTTGGCTCCATCAAATTAATTAACCAATCCATCATTATGGAATTCTTGGCATCCCAAGTATGATAGGCAGGGTCAATAGATTCAGGAGGCAAAATTATACCAGTGACATATCTAGACTTTCTTTTGCCTTTGAGGACAAGAAAAATAGACTGAAACCATTCTTAGAAGTTGGTTCCATTGAGTTTGTATTGGGTTATTTGAAGAGAATGATTTTCAAAGGGTTAAGAAGAAGAAGATAAAGGATTTCAGATAATTTTCATCGACATGCTTTCAAGTGTGGTAAGTGAAGAGGATTTTGAAGAAGAATTTTTTTTAGCCATTTAAGTTGGCTCTGATACCATGAACAAAGAGATGAAATGAAATAGATCTCTTTATTAAAGATTATGAAATATTTCATACAAGGATTTATATACCAACCTTATTTCATATTTCAGGAAACAAACTAAAAAGAAAACCAATCTCCTAGAAATCCAAAAAAATGGAAGGTTTAAATCAAGAAAAAAGATCTCCATAAAAACTACAATTAATCCCACAAAATTAGGAATTTACTCAATCTTTCCAAAAAAAAAATTAGATGATGTGTAGCAAAATCATAGTCATATTTGCAAACTAGTCAAGCAGAAGGTTTTAACATAGATGCAGGCTAATGTGGAAGGTAAGAGATACTATTATTTACATCACATTAGATCTAGTAAACTAGATGTAAAAGCTCACTATCTCTTGGCTGCTATTTCCATCAAGCATCAAAATGCTATCAAGAAGCTTCACTTTAGTTCTCATCATATTAGAAGTGAAAGTAAAAGATGGATTCAACTCCCCCAAAAGGAGCGCATTTGTGGGTTGTGCAGATCAAGAGTCCTTGAAGATGAGTTACATGTATTTTTTTTCTTGTACTATGCTCAGCTATTTGAGAAAACATTATAATGTTATGATTTTTTTTGATGCCCCCATTGGTGCTTGGTCAATTTGCAGAGTCTCTCTTTATTTTTCATCAAAATGTAATATTTTTCCAATAGATCCTATGATCTTTGGACATGATAAAGTTTCATTTCATTTTATTTCATAATAAATCATTGCTAAATATTTTGTATACATTGAATTAACTATGTTGATGAATAAAAGCATCATAATCATCAAATCTTTCACCTATCTTAATAGAATAGCCCATTTTGATAGGATAAAGACATACAATGAAGATGATTAAAGATGGTAGTTAGAAAATATCATTAATAATCAAAGTCAAAACATGTAATTATTTTACTCTACTAAAGTTGAACGATCTTAATGGATTGACCTAAACTAAGGGTAAGGATGTTCAAAAGTAGTATCATTATCATCTTGATATTGTCCTAATAAAATAAGACCAACCACATAGTTCTTTTTCACCATCAGCCTCTTTGAAGAAATAGATCCTTTATTATTTTCAATCTTTTTCAATCATTCTCAATCATTTTTGATATATTCTTTTTGGACATCCTTTTGATCACAACAATGACGTAGCAACTTTTTTAATGGGCTCATTAACTACTTTTTCTTTGTACATGTCCAAATCATTTAAGATCTCATTCATATAGCTTATTTAAAATAAAAGCCACTTCAAGCCTTTCTTCAATACCTATATTGTATAATTTATCTCTTTTTATAACATTCAATATATATCTAAGTATTCACACATGCCTCTTTTGTATAGCTCAACACTTAGCACCATATAAAATAACAATATGCTTTTTGTTATTGTTGGCATTAACATTGCCCATGAATGGGGCCTTATCCTTTTATCACTAGAGCTCGTGAAATGTAATTTAGTGTAAACCATATCAAATTGAAAGTATTGTTCCCATCAACCCTATTTTACTATCACTTATAAACCATACCACGCTAGTGCTCTCTTAGTACAGTGATGCTAGTGTTGATGCTATTGTTGTCACGATGTTCTCATCACAGCTTTGCTTCATTCTTAGCAAATCTTACTCCTGTTGCTCCTCCTCCATTATCAAAACTCTCACCTATCACTCCACTTCACTTGAGCATGATTTTGATGGTGATTTCCTTACTCTCTTGTAGTTGGGCCGAATTTCCACATCAATAAGATTTTCCTTTATTATGACCATCCATGTAATGATGCACATATATCAAATGCATGACTTCCTCTTCATCTACAAATTCCATTATTCCTACTTTCATAACTTCTAATCATCAACACTCAAGATGGCTTGGCTTGTAACATTGCTATAACTTTTGTATTTGAATTCAAGTTCCATAAGCTATTGATGAACTATGCTCTCTTGCATTGTGTCTAATATTTGTATTATGAATATGAGATGATTTTATCTTCTAGCTCTTTTTCTAGCATTTATGTCTGTAGGGTTTAGAATATGTAATGTTGTTTATGTCAAAAAATGATTTAGCCTCCTTTTTTTTTGTAATTATTCTTTGTCTTCTCTCTCTATCAATTACTTATGGACAATTTTAATTTACTTTCACTATATTAAGTCTTACAAACATAAGTTCTAGAGATTTTTTTTAGCATGCATTTATGTTTGTTTGGATATGATGATGTTTCTATTTCAGCCTATGAATGAGGAAGAAATGGGGTTGCATAGAAACAAGGAATTTAGTTTTACATTCTATTACTACTTTACAACTTTAAAATTGTGGTATTATGATTTCTTTTAAATTAAATACATCACTAGAATTAAACATTGGAAATTTTGTTCTTAAGTTCAAAGAGATAGAGCACCTATGATTTTATGATAAAACCCATCGGCATGAAGGAGCTGCAAAAAAGGAACAAAGTAGTATGATTAAGAAAACCCCAAGACATTCCTAGACTATAGTAGTGTTTCACCAAATGAAATACATGAGTTTGCTTCTAAAAATCCTTTTGCAGGCTTGGAATCTTCATCTTCCTATTCTACCTAATAATGTTCAGAGTGTGTTTTCTTGCAAGTACTAACAAAGGAAATCCTATAGTTCTCAAGCTTTGGGTGGACACCAAAATGCCCACAAAAGGGAATGTACTTTGGAAAAATGAGGGTAGAGGTTGGGTTCTTTTTCTCATAGAGCCTAGCCTTCCCCTAAATCAACCAGTAATTAGAAAAAGGCCTCTTCTTCCTTTCCTCCTCCTATCCCTTCTCTAGTACTGTTTTCACTATCTTCCCCATCCTACACCCCCTTATCCCATCATAGCTTTAGTCCACCTCTCATTATTCTCTCAAATTAGCTAGAATAAGAAGCCATCAAGGTGAGATTATGTCAAAGGCTTGAAAGGCTAACCTTTGAGTTTGAGCATGAGAAAGACTGGGAAAAGGGTTGGGTTAGCATCCTAGCCAAAATATAGGCAATGATCATTAACCTTTAGGAGCTCAAGGATTGTTCAAGTAGCTAACTCAAGATATCTTTAGGAGGGAGGTGAAGAGTCAACTTTTCAGTAGCCACCAAAGTAGATGGATCAATGAATTATCTACTAAGTCCCCTCCCACCTTTTTTCTCTCTTGATGTTTTCTTCATGTTTGTGTTGAGGTTTATGTAATGAAATATCAACTATTATTGTTTTAGTTTAATGAATGCATTTAATCTTCAATATTTTTGCTCATTTATACTTTTATATTTTCAAATTTTATGTTCTACTAAAATTATTGATCATGTTTACTTTCTCACCGAGACTAGTTCTGGGCTAGCCATGCCCATATGCTAGGTGCCCTAGGCACAACTTTGAAAAATTACGCATCTTCCAGTGTCATGCATTAGTTTGCCTTTATGACACAAATTTTGGCATCAACACTTTTTTCTTGCACTAGAAGGAGGGACACCATTACAATTTTCTTCAACTAGCTTTCCTTCCTTTGTTATCTTGTTATTAGTTTCTATTTCCTTTCTTTTCTTTCTTTCATACATTAATCAAAAAATCCAAAAAAAAATTAAAAAAAATCCTTTGTTGTTAACTTAGTTTATGGTTGGACCCAATGAAACTCTTAGGCCTCAAACTAGGAAAACAACAAAATAAAACTTTCTAGCTAACCATTTTCCAAGACATATTCCCACAAGACCTAGATCTAAGTCCTCAAATTCTTCAAACATGGCAAGCCATATTGTCCAAAATTTGGTCAAAAATCCTTTTAACTTTCAAAACTTCAACCCAATTCCAAAACCTACTCAACATGCTTCCCTTTCTTTCGATCCCTATTTTAATAACGCTCATAATCATCTTTAGAATTTTGAGACATTACTATGCATCCACAACATAGTTCAACATGATGTTACCTATAGGTCTTTTATCATTACCTTCTAAGGCATAGCAACTCAATGATTTCTAACCCTTACTAATTCATCAATCTCAACCTAGAATGACTTTAAATCATGTTTCCTCTCTCAATTTGACAAGTTTACTAGCCTCACTATATCTTCTAGTAACTTTACTAGCCTCCAAAATCTTAGTAGAGAAACAATTAGAAATCACAATTTAAGTTTCCTCCAACAATTATTGTATGTTTCTAGTGAGATGCATCCATAACTAGAAGGAATCCTAAACCTTTTCCTCTCTATTATTGATCTTTTTTTTTGCATATGCAATCAAATCTCATCCTAATATCACCAACTTGCAAGGAGCCATGTCCAAAGCAGTTGAACTTGAACAAATAACTCTCACAAACTTTCTACAATCCCAATTTGGAACTCTTGGCTTAGGTTCCCAAACCCTAATAGTCCTAAATCCTTTTCAAACAAATCCTCCAATCCTCAACTCTCTACCAAATATTCAAAGTCCAAATCCTTCCTCTTCTTTATTTTCTCAAAACCTTGGCCTAAATGATGATCAATTGAAGGCCTTAATTCAATCTATTATCAATCCTCCCTCCATACCCTCTATCCCTAACCCTGAAACAACACAAGCCTTCAAATTACCTAAAGTTGAAATTCAACCTCCAAAGAACCAAGTCTTGACCACCCTACAAAATATTTCAAATGAAGTGATTGAACTAAAACACAACAATGTTAAAGTAAGAACTCAACATAATGAGGCAAATGGAAACCTAGGAGAAGCAGCTCTTAGTGAATATTGTAGGTTACATAAAACCAAACAACATTTTGAGAAGTATTTACCTCAATTTCGAGTGTTATATGGGGATATCACACAAGTATTATAAAACAACCAAAAGGAAAAAGCTCCACTAATGGTTCTAGAAATCCCTAGTGAAATTGAAAATGAACCAATTGCATCCTATGAGCAAGTCATGATCAATAAACCTACCCTTGCAAATGCATGATTTAGGAAGATGAGCAACATCATGAAAAACTCTAGTAACCCAAAACGGAACACATATGTCCCTCCTAGCAAATAAAACCACAATAATACATCTCAATAACAAACACAACTTAGAACATTATTACAAATCCACAATCATTCCAGCAAAAACCATCCTAAGCCTAGAAGTGAGATGAAAACTTATGATCTTATAGAAGATTTGAAAAATATTAAGTCCAACATGTCCATGTATGAACTATCATAATTTAAGGAAGAAAAAGAAGCTATACATACATTTATCAATGAATCTAGAGATAAAGGCAATGCAAGTTCATTTCATAGATGGTGATGTAATCCTTGAACATTCATTCTTTACCAATAGGCTAAGAAGGACAAACCTCCTTTCCTAGCGACTTTAATCATACTAGAAAAGAACATTCATAGTTGTCTAATGGATTTAGGAGCTATTATAAATGTAATTCCTCTTCAAGTATGCAAAACTTTAGGATCCCAAATGATTTCCCAAATAAGAAGTGTTATCCAACTTTAATCTTTCAAAGTTAAAGATTTATAGTGATTCACAACTTATTATGAATCAAATTAACAACATCTACGAACATAAGAATCCTTTAATGAGAGCATACAAGACATATGTATTGGAATTATTCAAGTAATTTGATCTTATCACATTAGAACATGTCCGTAGAAATGAAAACCAAATTCTTGATGCTTTAGCACAAGCTACTTATGTTCTTAATCTTTCATTTTCTTATGGAGCTTAGAATTCTAAAGTCATCATGGAGGTTGATTGTTACTCCATTCATGATAATGTGCTATATTTACAAGTGTTTGATTATGATCATCAAATGACTTATTCTCTTACTAGTCAAAGGACATTTTACAATTTGATTATTGAAGCTTCATGCACTTATTCAAATGAATCAATCCTTATTAATGAAGTTTCACCCAATGTTATTGCTAAGAAAGCTCAATTTGATAAAATGGATAATGAAATTGAGATCCTAAAACACAAAGACTGACAACTATTAGCAGAAATTGAAAATTCTTTAATCAAAAAGAAAAATGAAGAACACCCTATTCGAATAGGTAAACATTTACATTCTAATGAAAAGGGTATGTTAATTACATTACTACATGAATTCAATGATTTTTTAGCTTGATCCTATGAAGATTTAAAGGTTTATAATCCATTTATCATTACTCACACAATACCAATTAAACTTGAAAGTAAACCTTTTAGATAAAAATTAAGATCAGTCAATCCTAAAATTGAACCTTTAATGAAAAGGGAGATTGATAAACTGTTGGAATCTAAAATCATATATTCAGTTAGACATTCTAGTTGGGTGTTAAACTTAGTTTCCATACATAATAAATTTGGAGAGATATGATTGTGCGTTGACTTTAGAAATCTTAATGCATCTTGCATTAAAGATAATTATCCACTTCCACTTATGGAAGAGCTACTTCAAGTAATAAATGATGTGCAAATGTATTTGTTCTTAGATGGATACTTAGGTTACAATCGAATTCTTGTGAATAAGAAAGATCAACATAAAATAGCCTTTGTAACAAAATGGAGAACATTTCATGACACCAAAATGCCTTTTGGATTATGGAATGCAAGATCAACCTTTCAACGTGCCATGGCTAAAACTTTTAAAGGGATGATTAAGAAAAATATAGATATCTATTTAGATGACTTAATAGTTTTCTCACATGATAGAAGGACCCATATTTAAGATCTTAAAAATATATTTTTGAGATGTAGAAAATATGGTATGACATTAAACATTAAGAAGTCTATATTTGGTGTACAAAGTGGAAAATTCCTTGGTCACATAGTGACAAAAGAAAGTATTTCTATTGATCTTGAACATGTTAATGCTATCCTAGAAATTTCTTATCCCTTATCCAAAAAGGATTTAAGGGCTTTCTTTGGGAAGATTAACTTTATTTGATGATTTATTCCTATGTTGGCTAAACTAGTACGACCTCTTAACACAACGCTAAAGAAAGATGAGGACATTACATGGACTACTAAAAGTAAAATTGCTTTCTTAGCTATAAAGAAGCTGCAATTGAAGCTCTAGTTTTAGTTAGTCCTTAGTATGAAAATGATTTCTTTCTATATGCCTTTGCAAGTGATCATATGACAGTTGCCATTTTAACTTAAGAGATAGTTAATCAAGAAGAACACCCCATCACTTATATGTTTGATCCACTTAAAGATGTTGAGTTAAGATACTCTCCTGTAGAAAAAAAACTATATGCAGTAGTTAAAGCTCTAAAAAATTTTCAATTTTACCTTTTAAATTTGAAGATTATTGTAATTGTTCTAGATCTTGCTACTGTTGCTCTAGCAAACCTCTAAGATCCTTTAGAAAAAAGATCTAAATGGATTATGAAGTTACAAGAGTATGACATTCAATGGAAGGTAGTGAAACTAGTAAAAGGAACTAGTTTAGCCAAAGTAATAGCCTAAGCATCAATCCTAGAAAAACCATAAGTCCCATTTGAGCTTTAATCCATGCCTATACATGTGTTACAACTTGAAAATAATGAATCAATTCCATTTGTACCAATCTGCTTAAATGACCCTTGGTATGGAGATATCAAATATTATTTAACTTTCCATCATTGTCCATTAGACCTACCTAGGTACAAGTGAAACTGCTAATATCCAGAAGCTCTAAATTTACCATGATTAATGGTAATCTTTTTAGAAAGAACTTTGAAGGAGTTCTTCTTAGGTGCTTAGACAGAGAAGAAGCCAATGATGTGGTAAAAACCTTACATGATGAAGGACACTTAGGCTATTTATATTTAACTCACAAGATTACAAGGGTTAATTATTACTAGCCAACTATGACCATTGATGCCTATAATGTATCAAAAACTTATATCCAATGTCAAATGTTCAAAGGAAAAGATCCTAAAAGCTTAGCATCTCTTCAACCCATCATTGAAGTAAGACCTTTTGCACAATGGGCTCTTGATTTTATTGGAGTTATCAATCCACCATCATCATACCAACATAAATTTATTTTTAGCAATTGACTACACTACATGTTGGCTAGAAGCCAAACTAAGTATAAGAGCTACATCTTGTGAGGTTATTAAATTTCTTAAGGAAGTTATCATAATGTGATATGTACATCCTTATGCACTAGTGGTTGACAATAGTCCTGGCTTCATCTTAATAGAAATCATTGAGTGGGCTATGAATAATGAAATCCTAATTAAATGCATCATAGAATATTACCCTCAAGGAAACGAATTAGTAGAATCTTCCAAGAAGAATCTTCTAGGTGGAGTTAAAAAGATGATTAATGACAACCCAAGATCTTGGCATGAATAAGTAAAATGGACCGTATGCGTAGATCATATTTGTTACAAAGAATCTCTTAAGACTACTCCTTATGAGCTGGTTTATGGTCAAAAACCTATATTACCCATTAAATTGCAAATCCCTACTTATGAGTTTTTGCTAGATTACCTAAATCTTGATGAAAGTCTTATTGCTAAATCTTATGACCTTTGGAATGTTGAACTTAAACATTTAAAAGTAGTGAAAACCTATCAAATCATCAGAACATTATTAAAAAATGGTTTGATAAAAATTTTGCCTCTAAATCTTTTCAAATAGGTGATCTAGTCTTGAAAAGATATAGAGATTCTGGGCAAAAGGATCCTCAAACCAAGTTCTCACCAATGTGGTCAAGACCATACCAAGTCATGGAGGTTGTAGCCCCTAATGTTTACAAGATAACCAACCTTCAAGGCAACAAGTTTACTAGAAACTTCAATGCAATCCACCTTAAACATTTTTATACTAGTGTTCTGCATGGACACCTAGTAGATTTGTAATTTAATAAATTCTAGTTATAAATAAGTATGTGTATATATATATATCCACATAGGGTGCATTAGATGTCATATATACTCAAATAAAATGCATTTCATCTTATTGCATTTATAATATCATATCTTATTATAGTACCATGCATAGCATATAACTTTAGGATTATATTCATATAGGTGCATGCCTTAGAAGCAAACTTAACAGATGTTTAAATTCAAGACTTAGTTTTTTATTAAGGTTACTCTATAGAGCATGGGAATCCTTGTAACTCTTTCTTTCTTCATTAATTAAATTTAAAAATGAGTTCCTTGAGGCTAAGTCATAAGAATCATATCTTATTAAGTTACCTATTACCTATATGTTGTTTTATGATGTTGCCTTTGAAGTTGACTTGATGCCATGGCATTGTCCTTTAGGTTGCATTTGTTTAAAATGACATGTCTAATTTTGAGTTATTTCCATAATTTTATGATCTATTCCAAATTATGAAGAGATAACTCAATGAGAGGAATTCACGATGTGCTAGAAAGAATTTGAGCTAGCATTCAATTGTTTAAATATAAAGTTCATTCTTTCTCATGCTTGATCATGATTCATTGTGACTATCCTTGGAGTCCATATTGATGGCATAGAGCTAAAGTTCCTTCCATTTCCTTTATAAATAATAATAATATTATTATTAATAACTAGTTTGATTCTTCTTGTCTAAACTGCCAAGCATCTCATAATTAAATTTGTTAACATATGCATTAAAGAAGCTACAACATAGTACCTTAGTATATTTATGTCTCTTAATAAAATTTTTGAAGCACTAAATTAAACATATTTAGGTGTATTTCTAAAGGTATATAATATTAGGTTTATATTTTATAATCATTATTATGTAATATATATATATATATATATAGTATTTATAACATAATATATATTTAATATTCAAAAAAAAGGAAACAAAAATTTGGTGAAATGCTTAAGGTTTTTTTTTTGTTAATTTGGTTGAGCTTAATGTTGTCATCAATATCACCTAAGAATGGGACCTTATCCTTTCATCACTAGAGCTCATGAAACATGAGTGAGTGTAAATCATATCAAACTGAAAGTAGTATTTCCATCAACCCTAGTTTATTTTCACTTGCAAACCATGCCAATGCTCTCTTAATATGGTGATTTTGGTGTTGATGTTGCTGCTGCCATGATGTTCTCATCACACCTTTGCTTCATTCCCAGCAACTCTCACTCTGCTACTGGACTGCCATTATCAAAACTCTCACCCATCATTCAACTTCACTTGAGCATGGTTTTGTTGATGATTGCCTTTCTCTCTTGTACTTGGCACAAATTTCGACATCAACAAGATGTTCCTTTATTATGACCATTCATGTGCATCAAATGCATGACTCACTCTACCTCTGCAAATTCCATTATTGCTACTTTTGTAACTACTAATTGTCAACACTTAACATGGCTTGGCTTTGCAACATTGCTGTAACTTTTGTATTTGAACGTGAGTTCTGTAAGCTGCCAATGAACCATGCTCTTTTGCATTGTGTGTAATATTTGTGTTATGAGTTTGAGAAATGATTTCGTCTTCTATTTATTCTCCTGGTGTTTGTGTCTATAGGGTTTAGAATATGTAATGCTCTTTACATTGAAAAATGATTTTAACCTCTGTTTGTTTTGGAATTCTACTTTGTTTTGTTTCTTTGTCGATTGCTTATGGAAAATTTCGGTCTACTTACATCGTATTGAGATTTTTTTTATCCCTTATTTATGTTTGTTTGGATATGACAATGTTTCTGTTTCAACCTATGAATGAGAGAGAAATGGGGTTGCATAGGAGAAAGGAATTTAGTTTTACATTTTTTTGCTATTTTACAAGTTAAAAATGTGGTATTATGATTTCTTTTGAATTAAATACATGTCATTAAAATTAAACATCAGGAATTTTGTTCTTAAGTTCCAAGAGATCGGGCACCTATGATTTTATGATAAAACCCATCCGCATGAAGGAGTTATGAAAAAGCAACAAAGTAGCATGATCAAGAAAACCCCAAGACATTTCTAGAATGTAACAACATTTCACTAAATGAAATACATGAATATACTTCTACAAATCCCCCTGTAGGCCTAGTCCACCCAACAAGGTTTAGAGCCCTGTGTTACAAAGGAAATTCTATAGTTCTCAAGCTTTGGGTGGACACCAAAATGGCCACAAAAGCGAACGTACTTTGGCAAAATGAGGGCAGAGGCTAGGTCCTTTTGCTCATAGAGCCTAGGCTTTCCCTCACCTCCTCCCATGGCTTCTCTAGTACCTTTTCGTTGTCTTTCTCATCCTACACTCCCTTAGTGAACACCATTAACATCATTGGATGAACCCCAAGGTCAACATCATTCTTAAATAATATACTTACATAAGCACACTAATATTTTATTTGTTCTACAAAATATCTTCTTCTTATAGGCATGACAATGCTAAATCACTGGTCCCACAAGAATGAAAAGTGGTATATACTCATCTAGATGAGAATGTGCCCAACTTCACCTTCATCCTACATCAGGATGAGCAACTGTGATGATGTGACATGGAAGGCAACATTGTAATGCCTCCCGATTGATCTGTGCCCATTATGCTACTTCAAACTCTTAAGAAGTTAGGCATCCATGTTCTTCAAGAGGTGTATGTTATGCATGATTATGACTACTGGCACTACCATTCCACTTAAACACAACACTAAAGAGATTGACACTAGGAGAAGCATCATGAGTTTGCGAAGGGGAAACGGTTCATCAATCCCTCGTTCCTACCGAACCAAGACAACAATGAGGATCCTCCCTCAAGGAACTTTCAATATGAAAATTCTCCATCCTTTCTTATTGATGATGGGGATGTGGCTCTGAATCTATGGTCTACTATCAATAATCCAAGTTCAGGCAAAGATGGCAGTCAAGGCAGGGGCTTGGACAAGCATCAAGAGGATAAAAAAACTAAAGAACGTGGTCATGAAAATTGAAAGAGAATTGGAAAACACCATGGTGGTAATAGTCCTTCTTCCTCTTTGTCCTCTTCATTTGCATCTTCTTCTTCTTCCTCTTGTGGTTCTGATAGATGACGTAGAAGGAACAATCATGATGGAGGTGAAAAAAGGGACAACAATAATGATCATTGAGCCGACAATGAAAGAAGGGGTAACAAAGGACATCATCGGTGATAATGAAATAATGATGATGATGAGCCTTTTTTTGCAAGCGACAATAAGCTAGATATTGTAGAGGTTGTAAAAATTCCATCTAGGCATGTCAAAGACAGTCAGATTAGATGATTGGATATGAAGAATATTCCTAGATTTGAAGGGGGGATATAACTCTAATCCACAAACACATCTCTAAGCTTTCCACAATGCCTGTAACTTGTAGGATATTGAAAATGATTGCCAGAAACTTAAGCTATTTTCCAAGACACTCATTAAGGAAGCAAAAAGCTAGTACCGATCCTTGGAGCTGAAATCTATCCATTGATGGAGTAAAATGCTCAAGTTGTTTAATGATAAGTATTAGACGCACTCCAAAGTGTCTAATATAAGAAGTAAAATCCAAGGATGGAAGCAAGGGAACGATGAACCCTTGGATGCCGCCATGGACAAATACTATTCTCTTATGCATCAATGCCCTGGCCATGGCTATTCTTAGAAGGAACAACTTCACCATATCATTGATGGACTTTGATTAGAAACAAGGAGAAATCTTTGGGTTTATGCCCAGGGGAAACTATTAGAACTTTGAGTCAATCAAATACAAAGGCTAATTGAGCAGGTAGCAAAAGAAGAAGGAGAGTTGAGGAAATGAAAAAGGGAAAAGGAATATAATAGGGATCCTTCCATCAGAAAGAGGGAAGTTCAATTTTGTGATAGTGAGGAAGAATCACCTCTTGATGAGATGGTCCATAAAAAGATCTTACCGATCCAAAAATCTATGTATAAAATTTTGGCCAAGGTGGATAAAATGTGGGATTCATTGGATGAAAAGTTCTAAACTACTTTGAAAATCACCAAAGAATCAAGAGAGTAGAATAGTGATCATAATTGTAGGAGATGAAAAGAAGTTGAATGTGCCTACCAAAGAGGTAAGGGCAAGGTTTCCGTAGTAGATGAATTTGTAGAAATTGATTTAGATGATGATGGTGGATGTGACATCTGTCAATACAAACATCCTAAGGGATGTTGTCCCATCATGTTACATTGACAAGAGTCTAGGGTGTATGCTTTAAATCCATGACTAGTAAGAAGGAAAGCATCCAAAAGGTTACCTTATCATCAAGGAAACCCTAGGCAGTTCCACCAAAAATAAAAATATTATCCAAGTGAGCACCACCATAACCATATGAGCAATACTAACAGTGGCACCAACCACAGTCATGGGGGATGCCACCACCAAGGTAGTAATACCCTTACAGGCAACCAAATTTATATGGGTACTACATTCAACAACCATTGTCTCCATGTGACTCTTCTAGTCATGCTTCTTCCTTCCAGCATCACTACTACCCTCCCGAGTACTAGAGAGCTCATTCTCCACATTCTAAGAGGGATGCCACCTTTCATCCTTATCCTCCTCCTATTCCTACACCTGTTCTCCACCCTCAACCCAACTACCACCTACTCCATCTATGCAGGATGAACTTCTAGCCCAACCATAGTAACATAACGCTACCATGGTTGTCAATCTCCAACTAGTTTATCAACAGATGGGTTTAGAACCTTTTGTTCTAAAAGACTTTTCTTCTGGCCCACTAGCCCTACAAAGCCTTCACTGACTCAGGCGGCTAGCCACCTTGCTCCTGCTTCACCGTTTACAAATCATTTTGTTGAGTCCCCTTCAAACCAAATGCTACTTAAAATCCATACTATCATGCTTACTCATGTTGTATCTAATTGGATATAGGCTAGCAACCTTCCTAGGAAATTAGCTAATCCTAAAAGCCCTCTTATCTATTTATAGATTACTGGGAATGAACTGTGTAAGGCTCTTCTTAATTCAGGTTCTGGTGTGAATTTGATTTCTCATGAGATGTATACTACATGGAACCTACCACCTCTTAAGAAGAGCAATATTAGATTGGAATTGGTAGACCAATCCATCACTATTTTATTGGGATTGGTCAAAGACATTATGACCACTATCTATGGATGATCTTATTCTTCCAACTTCCTAGTGATTAAGGTCAAGAATTGCAAGGGGGGCTTTCTAATCATTATGGGAAGGGCATGGTTAACTACTATAAATGCATGAATGGACATCATAGATCTTTCCATGGAGATATCAAAGGAAAATGCATTTAGAAAGATCGAGAGGAGATGAGCTCCGTGCATCACGTACAACAATACAGGGTACAATTGTGTGCAAAAAATCTGGGCAGTAAAATGAACATCTCTTTCTACATGCAAGTAGTATGCACAAGAAGTAGATATTCAAAGGTGTATGTATGTAGTAGCCACAAAAAAAGAGGACACCTAGTGGCTAATCGCTAATTTTAATAGCAGCACAATGTGCATGGAACCTACTAAGAGGCTGACATGCGCCTATGTCACAAGCATGGATGAACTTGAGCAAGTTCATCACCAAATATCTAATGATGAAAATGCTAATACCAATTGGGAAGAGTTGGAGATCCTTGAGAATTTTAAATAGTAGCCCCTTAAGCTGAAAACTTTACCTATCAACTTGGAATATGCATTCTTGGAAAATGACAAGCTAGTTATACTTAATGTCAAACTTACTCCTAGACAGAAAGAAAAATTGTTGGAAGTGGTAAAAAATGGCCAATAACCTTTGCTTCGCCATATCCTAAACTCACTAGAATTGATCCCCGGATATGCCAACATCACATTTACATTGATCCATCCATGAAGTAAGGAGGAAACTACAATAGTGGTTGAATCCAAAATTAAAACAAATTGTCAAAGAGAAGATTAAGCAACTCCTTAAGGAAAGGTTCATTTACCCAATTGTAGATAGCAAGTGGGTTAGTTCACTCATCATAGTGCCAAAGAGATGGCAAAGGACAAGTTTGCATTGACTTTAGGCTATTAAACATGGCAACATTCAAATATCATTTTCCATTGTCATTCATTGATTAGGTGTTGGACACCATTTCTAGACATTATTATTATAATTTTCTAGATGGTTATAGTAGCTATAATCAAATCTAGATTACACCCAAAGATTAGGCCAAAACAACATTCAAAAGTCCCTAGGAAACCTTTGCATATCGTAAGATGCCTTTTGGTCTATGCAATTATCTTACCACGTTTCAATGCTTAGTCCTTAGTATTTTCCAACAACAGATTGGTAGTGGAGTAGAAGCCTTCATGGATGACTTCTCTACCTATGGGGCTACATTTGAGAAAATCCTAGACCACCTTGAACAAGTACTAAAAATATGTGTTGCAACAAACCTTAGGTTCAATTGGTAATAGAGCCATCTAATGGTCTAGGAAGGCATAGTACTAGGGCTTAGAATCACCAAGGAAGGGATCTAGGTAGACCTTAGAAAGATAAGGATCATCCAAGAAATTACTCACCAACTAGAAACTATCAAAGATGTTCAATAATTCCTTGGACACACTAGTTACTACCAACAATTCATAGAGAATTTCTCTAAGATCACAATGCTATTGGTCGAGCTAAAAAAAAAGATGCTTCTTTCGTCTAGACTAAGGAATGTGAGAATGCATTTCAAAGCTTTAAAAAAAATCTTGTAGACATTCCAATTCTATTAGCACTTGACTATTCTAGACCATTTCATATCATAACAGATGCATTTAACTATGTCTTTAGAGTTGTACTTATAGAGTTGGATGATAAGAAATGTCCATATTACATTCACTATGTAAGTAGAAGCATTGTGGATGCATAATTAAATTACACCACCATGGAAAAAGAACTAATGACAGTGGTGTATGCTCTAAAAAAGTTTAGATAATATGTGCTTGAATATAAAGTATTTGTGCACACTGATCACAATGTCATTTGCTTATGAATAAGCCAATAGTGAGCCCCCATATCATATAGTGGCTCGTGATCTTGCAAGAATTCGATCTTACAATGGTAGATCAAAAAAGAACTAAGAATGTGGTCGCTAACCACTTGTCTCGATTGCAATGCGATAATAAAGAGGAGGAAAGCCTATTATCTAGTTTGTTTCCTAACAAACTACTTTTTGCCACTGCAATAAATGAATAAATACCTATAGAACTAAAATGGTGTGATGGCATCCTCACTTATCTTCTCACTCAAGAGATGCCAAAAGATCTAGACTACAAGAAGAAACAACAATTTCTTCATCAGGCTAAGTACTTCATGGAAATCAATGGACACCTTTACAAGGTGTGTGTCAGTGGCCTAGTTCGTTGGTGTGTCCTTGATGTAGATTAATTGAGAGTTCTCCAACATGCTCATGAAGGCCCCTATGAAGGCCATTATTTTGGGAGATGCACAACCATAAAAATCTTGATGGTAGGATACCATTGGCCCATAATCTTTAGGGACATCCACCAATTTATCTGATCCTGTTAACATTGTTAATGAGATGGTGGGATAACAACATGAATGGAGGGTCCTCAACAATGGATTCAACTACTAGAGCCCTTTGACATATGGGGCATTGACTTCATGGGTTCTATCACATCCATGTCTAATGGGAAGGCATACATAATTGTCATCGCTACTACTATACCAAATGGGCAAAATCAATAGTAGCCACTAACTGTACATCATCCACTACTACTCAATTTATACAACAAAATGTTGTAAATAGGTTTGGGGTACCACATTTATTTCTAATAATGGAACTCATTTTATAGGTGCCACTTTTTGAAAAATCATGCAACACTTAGGGGTTGAATATAAATTAACAACACCCTATTACCCCCAAGCCAACGATCAAGTAGAGGTAACTAACAAGGAGATCATAAAGATTCTAATAAAAACAATTAGCAAATATAAGAGAGACTGAAGCAAAAAACTCAACGATGCTCTTTGGGCCTACCACTCAACATAAAAAATTCCTATTGGTTACTCTTCCTATGAGTTAGTGTATGGGAAACTCCCAATGCTTCCAATCCAATTTGAGCTCCATACACTCTCAATAGCCTATGATATGAATCTTAACCTAAGTCTAGCACAAAAAGAAAGACGAATCAACCTCATCATGCTAGACAAAAATCAATTAGTAGCCCTATCCTTGAATGAAGTGCATAAGGAATTTAGTAAAGAATAACATGACCTTAGAATACAAAAAGTAAAATTTCAACCAGAAGATAAGGTCCTTTACTAGAATCCCATACATGTACCTAAAAAAACTAAATTTCAAATGTTGTGGGAAGAACCTTATATAATTAACAAAACCTTTTCTTCTGGGGCCATGATCATATACAAACCTCAGAGCCCAAATAAAAATTAGTTGATCAACATTTAATAGGTAAAGCCTTTCCATGAGCCTCAGCAGGCCAGTGCAACAAATACCTCAACAGATAAATAACCACACTCAATTTTTTGGATCTCCTCCTTCCAACTCAGTCATGGGGGAGATGGCCATCCATGCTAATCATCCATATGGCTTCTTAGTTTTTTTACTTTTTATTTTCTACATTTTTGATTTTGTAAGTGATTTATTTTACACCTTTTTGATTTTCAAACTTTTTTTTATTTTACACCATTTTTTGTTTTACATCATCGTTAGTACATTTACATCTTTCTTGAATATTTTACACTTTCTTATATATTTTACTTTGTTTGAGTGTGATTTTCAAATTTTTTCTAAACATGCTTTATGCCAACAAGACATAGTGGTGTTGTAGCTACTAGTAATGGTGGTTTGTGTTCAATGTTTTGTTTGCCAATGTCTAGTTTCTATTTTTGAATTTTTGTAATGATGGCTAAGTCATGGTTTCTTTTTCACGAAACAAGCAGTGAGTCCATGACATCCACCCATTCACAAACTCTATGGTTTTTCTTGTTTTGGAAGTTTGAGATCCCTTTTATTAAATAAACTTTTAATAAATTGGTGACCTTGGTAGTTTCTGGAATTGAAAAAGATTCAAAGGTTTGCACAAGGTGTGACTTCAAGGGGACTGAATACTCTTTGTACTCTTCTACTTACTTGGGTGCTTAAGTGTTTTCATAGACTTCTTACTATTCCATGTCGACCAATAACAAGAAGTCAAATAAAGTCTTTGCATAATGTTGTTCCCACCCAAAAGAAAAAGAGAGAAAGAAAAAATAAACAAACAAACAAAAAAAAAGAAAAAACACACACATGATGGAAATTCAAGCCACACCCCTTAGACAAATAAATGGGCTATAAGCACTAGTTATGAGACTAGAAAGACCTGTTTCCCATGCTTAAAGGCCCCCTCTAACTAAGGCCCTCTCTCACTTCCTACTTCCCTTTTCTTGTTTTTATGGAATGATGATTGTTCTATGGGAGTACTCTTATGTCTCAAGGGGATGGATTGGTTTTGGAGTGGTGATGTGAAGCCACTAAAAGAGGTTGGTTTTTCTCTAGACTAAGGATGGATCTTCTTAGGTCATTTTAAACACAAAACTTCACAAGGGACTTCTTATGATCTCAATTCAGAATTACATTCCACTTTCTCCATTATCTGTCCATGTTGTCCATAACTCACCTCATTACTAGTGTCCATGTTCTTAATTCAGTGTCTTGCTTTGACATGCTTAAGTTCTTAGGTAGAATCTTCTGGGTTTGGTCCTTAACTTCCTTCGACCATTAGTCACCTATGTGGCCCATGGACTCCTTAGGTTGAGGTTATGCAAGGGCAAACAAGGCATGTGCCCATTATGGGGAGTATCCACTTGCATATCTCTTGGTTGGGTTTGTTAAGTACCTTACCCTTAGGCATTCTTACAATCAAAATCTTTTGTACACCCATCTTCTACATCAAACCATGTGCTCCTTTACATATTTTGTTCAATAGACACATTCTCCATCAAATTTTTGAATTTTTGAGCTTTCAGAGATCCTCTTTAATGATTTCATCATATTCTTGGCTTTTTTGAGACTCCATGGATCCCAAATTCATTGAAACATTCCTTGTATTTTTTTAAGATATTCAAATTTCAAAATTTTTCCTACGGGCTCCATATACAAGGCTTCATCGATGGAGTAGATGCGTATATGAGGCCCCATATACACTGCCTTGTCAACATAGTGAAAAAATTCTATATATATGTGCAACCCCACCTAGAAATTTTTACATTTTCTCACAAATTCCAAGGGAGTTTTTCAACTTTTCAGAGCCTAGAACCTTCCATAGCCCATAACTTCCTAACCATTTATCCAAATCACTCTGTTCTTCAACCTTGCAGCTACCGGAGGTAAGCTCTTTGTTGTGGGAGCCACAAATATGTCATTTTTAACAGAAACATTTTCACCATTTTTCTAACTCCCACAAAATTTTAACTAAAAACTCAACTATTAAACACTAAATTACAAGAGTTAAACCTTCCCAATAAGCTTCGGTAACATTTACAAGAAATAATTAATAAAATAGTTAACCTACCATGGTTCAACCTTAGCCAAAGTGTAACTAACTAATGAGAGAAAGTATTCAAAACTTTAAAAGGGAAGCACATGTAGGAAGCACGACCATCTCAACCAAGGGAGAAACAACCTAGAATTGAAAGGGGCCAAGAATAGGCCCAAGAAGAACCACTTGAAACTCACACCATAGGTCCTCTTAGGGAAGAGGCCAAGGTGGAATCTATTTGATAGATTCCAAAACCAGCAGCAGCAACAGAACACTCCCACTAGGATGATGCACTAGCTCAACAAGAAAATCTCAAGGTGACCTTAATAGAAGCTTGCCTGAATCATATCAAATTAGGGGAGGTCTAAAAATAAATGCTCCAGGAGTTAGAATTTGACCCTTTCCTGGAGCAAGCATCAAAAGAAGAGTAAGACCAACTGAAGGCCTCTCCCATGTGGCTAATCATCACTTCCATTAGGGAGTGGTACATGAGAGAGACATTTTTATTCTGGAACAACAAGTAGACTAGTTCAATGGTCAAAATTAAGTACATCTTAGTTTCCTACTCAATGCATGCCATTGCAAAAGTGCTCAGGTTGCTAGAAACAAGGGCGAGTCTCACTAAGATTCCAATGTAGGTAAACCCCAATATTAAGAAAGAATGGATGCGATTGTGCTATGGTGTCAACCGTAAGGAGTTTGATGCACTCACACCAATAGAAAGGATCCACTACAAGATTGCATCCTTCTACCTCAATCCCATGGTGAGGCCAAGCAAAGTCTCCACCTTTTCTACCTATACATGTGCTACTTTGAGTGAGAAATTCCATTTTAACCTTTCACAGTTAATCTATCTAGAGATGGACAAGCAGTTTAGAGAAAATGAACATGGAAGTAAGGCACTCCCCTTCCCATGTCTCACTAGAAAACTCTATCATAGGGAAGGAATAATTCGTTATACAAATAATGCTATCAAGCATTCTCTGGTAGCTAATTGAATGGAGATGATGAAAGAGAGTATGCCTACAATGATCATTCAAGAAGTGGAGCAGCAACCACCACCTTCACCTACCACTCAAACAACTATGCCAGACATGGCTAAAACAACCCAATAATTACATGAATATCAAGAATGATTTTTGAGTGAACAAGAGTAACAAGTAGGCATGAGTGGTAGGGACCCATCTATGTATAGACCATCAATGAGTCACCTAAATGAGATGGCCTAAAAAATTAGCTTGATGAGTGAAGGTGGATCCATTTTCTCAACCCAAAGAATGTAGTTGCTCACGAGGTCAAATCCTAGCACTAGAAAGGTTACAGTATCTCTCATAAAGTAGCAGCCACTCCCAGAAATTTCTAAGAACACCATGACCTTCTCAATGTACTTGAAGAAAGGTGAGGGGGCAACAGTATTAGTGATGCATCACCAAGGGCAAGAGACGGTAGCAGAGATGGTTGTTAACAAAATAGTCAAAATCCTTGATGCACCTGCATCATCTGTACTAGACACCACTACATTCAAGGATGTGTAGATGTCCACAGGAACAACAAGCAACAAAATAAATGTAGCACAACATGAAGAACTATTAGATTGACTGGTGGAAATAAGGTAATCACTTCTGGATGTCTTTGATCTTCTAAACAATATTACTACAACCCAGTCAAAGCTACATGAGGCAAGGAGCAAAAACATCAGCTTAAAAGGGCAACTTGAAACAACTAAGGAGCTAAAAAAATGCTTGGTTACTAAAGTTGCCAAATGAAAAGCGCAAATTTCCAACCCTACATTTCTCAATCTAGCATTGACAAGAGATGAAGCTATTGAACAGTGTCACACTAGACTAAAAGGGGTTGAGAGTGCAATGGAAATAGTGGTGTTCTACCGATCCTTAGTAGAGGTCACATAGCACAAAATTCAAAAGGCATTAGATCAAACCCACTAAGAGAATGTACAATTGATCGTAGTGAACCATTACCTATGAAATGTTGATGGGCATAAACAGTAATTAACCAAATTCATCCATTAATAGTAAGAGAAATTGACTAGAGTAAACACAGAGCTAAGAAGATTGGTAGCAGATAATAGAAGCCTCTCCATCGAGGAGGTCCAAGCCCTTTACTAGAAGACTATGATCAAGGTAGCCACCTGGAAATCAAACACTCTCAAATTTCAGAGAGTCAAGAATCATTATAGAGAATAGGTTGGTCTACAGAAAGAGATGAATGAAAAACACATCCAGTTGATGAAGATAAAAGGAAATAAAACCCTCCAGCAACTTCAGCAAGAAAGAGAATTATGATAACCTATCATTGATGGGATAGATGCCTACAACAAGGTAGAAATATGCATGGAGTTATAGATTCAGGAGATGATGAAATACATGGATCTCACAAATCTTTGATATGCAAATTTGGCCATGTTGACTAGTGGATGATCGTGGTTTGAACTCGAGAAATAAGTGGCCAGCTCATACTTATTGTACAAGGTCAAGTTCAAGCATCACAAAGACACCAACGAAAAGCTTGTTGTGGCAAACGTTGAACTCAATGTTCTCAAGGGCAAATACACTAATCAAAGATCTACCAACAAGAACCTAGCTAGAAGGATGAATGACTATTAGGAGCTGCAAAATGTAGTCAGGCTGTTCGATGTCAAACACAAACAATTCGCTACTTGGTTTGTCAATGTAAAAGAGTTGTTCCTAGTAATGCCTTGTCCATGGGATATCCCCATTTTAGCCCACATTGATGATGTTGCATGAACTATGAATGATACTTAGAGTAAGGAGGAGAAGACGAAGGCATTACTAGATGCCTTTCACCTTTCACCAGAAGTTACAATTACAGCAAGATAGCCACAGCTGCCTCAACCATCGCACATGCCCGAAGCTAATGAAGGTCCTTTAGAACCTTAGGAGCCTACACTACCTAGGACTATCTGATCTTCTCCATTGCCTTCATGCCATCAAAATATGTGCTATCCAATTTTATGTAATGATGTTATGATTTTCAATTTTGTGTCATAAACACCACAATTTTTGTAATGTGTTGATTTGTACAATTGGGCACTTAGTTTTGTCATGTCATTTTGTTATGTCAAGAGTCAATCTATAATTCCATAATTTTCTAATTTTGTAAAGGAACTCGAGGATAAGTTTTCATTCAGTTGTGGGGGTATGATGAGCATCAAAGTGTCATGTCAATGGGGCCCCATTTACTTGGTGTTGCCCCATTGATGGGGTCTGTGGTGTTGCCCTGTCAATGGGGCCACATCAACATAGTGTTTACTACATCTACAAGGCCTCATCAATGTAGCCCTATAATAAAAACTATAAATACAAGCTCACAACCATGTTTATAAAGGGTCTAGTCACAGTAGTAGTAGTAGATCTCTTACAGTTTTTCCATTTGAAAGTTAGAATATTTATCTAAGTGCTCGCAAGAGGAGTCAAAAAGTATATGAATCTTTATTCGAACACTGTTGTACCTAAACTACATAAGTGTGTATGGTAATAAAGACAAACCTTTTGATCAAACCTTACAGCACTTAGAATAGATTAATGATTTATTTATGCATTCATTATTTTCATTAAATCTGTAATTAATTTAGCTAAATTAGAATTTAGCAATTAATTAATTATTTAAGCTAAATAGATTAAACACATAAGTATGACTGCTTCAAGTATAAACACATATTCTCTTGGTAATCCTAGCAACATTATTTCTTGGTGCACCTAGTAGCATAGCGCTTGGTAACCCAGCAATGGACACATGGGTTTAGTACATGTAGGGACCAAATGCTTATGTTAAGACTAGTTAGAAATTAGTTAAGTAGTTAAATTAAATTAGTTATTAAATTACTTCATCTCTCAACTCTAAGCACAAAGGAATATAAAAGATAACATATAAAAAACATATGCCCCGATTACACTTAACCATATCCTTATGCATCACAAGTGTAATTGGAAAGAGAATGAATGACCATTAGGGTAAGATTCACTTCCTAGAAGACTAGTGTAATGAAAACTATAGAGTCCACAAAATTCGACTAGATCGCATGTGACCACTTTGTGATTCGTATGGTTGAACGTAAGGGTATATTCAGTACTCACTAGAAGGAAAGTCATCTCCTTCCACACCTTATAATTATCACCCTTTAATTTAGGAATGTCACATTTAAAATTAGAGCAGTTCATAGGTTGTATAATTGCATAAATTAAAACATGCTTATGTTATTAAATTTGAGGTTAAAATACTATATGACATGTTTACCAATATAAATAATGCACATGTATGAATCAAATGACATAAAATTGCCTATGGGCAAAATTTTAATTCAAACAAATTCATATATCCTTATGATGAAATTATATCCCTTTTCGTAATCCCTGTGGGAAAATTAAGAAAAATAATTTAATACATCATTCTAATTAATCATATTAAATATAACAAAAATTCCTGTTGGATAAAATCTATTATATTACATATAATTAATCACAATTTTATGTTTATTTACCTTATGTGATCAAAATCTCTTAATATATAATTTTGCACAATTAAAGATGTTGTGACTACTCTCTAATTATACAAAATTATATAGAACACTAGTTATAAATTTTATGCAAAAAAACTATGCATATATCAATGTCACTTTATAAATATATGCAAAAAATTATGTATAAAATTAATTGTTTCTAAAACAAATTAGCAAATTGTAACATTTCTTAAAAATATGACAATAAACATTAATTATTTTAGAAATATTAATAATACACAACTTTATTCTCATACTAGAACACAAATGTGGCTATCAATATAAAGGTTATGTGATGGAGCTATCCTATCAGAAAATACAGATAATAATGCAAGAGCTATACTGGGAATACTGGCCGTAGAGAGCCCATGTAGGGAACATAGAGGCTATTCCACACTTTTCTCAACCTTATTAGCTACTATTCCAAAGCATGGGATCCACCCTTGTAGGTGGGGCGCTTTCTGCCACGTGGCCTAGGGACCTTTCTCAACCTATCTTTCAAGGATAAAGGCCGAAGCACCTCACAGCCTGCTCACTCTTGTTTGGATTCTTCATCCCATAAACATTTTTGACACTATTTTCAAAGTGGAAAAAATAAGCAAAAGAGATAAAAACACCCAACTATCCATAATACTATAAACTCCAAGCCAAGCACCACTCCATAAGCCATGTATCTATTTTAAAACATTTATGCATACAAAAAATTCAAAATCAAGTGGCATGCATAATTTCACAATAAACAATCAATAATTGAATTAACTCAAATTCGCCATAGTTTGACACCATTATAAGAGTGGCAAAACAAATATAGTTAAGCATCAAGACAAATACCAAACTTGGCTTTGATACCAAATGTTGGAAAAAAATTATGCAAAAAACGTTGGCCAAACAGCACAATAAGCAAATTGCACAAGGAATCAACGATGCAAAAATAAATTGTAACTAACCTCCAATCATTGATGCCTTTACATGAACTTGTTGTGATGAGTGTTTTGATTCTTTTATCACATTGATGCTCAACAACAATGGTGTATGCAAACTATGAGCATTTGTGACAAAGACCAAAACTGTAATGCTATGATTTCTTTCAATGCCTTTGTTCTCCCATCAAAAACATTTTATAAGCTAGAAAAATTTTAGTTACCAAACTATAGATTTAAATGGTAAATATGACACCACTCGTGGTAACTATTACAAACTACTGATTTTCCTGTAACGATCACTTTTATAGAACCATTACAAACTGTTGGTTTTCTCATAACAGTCACATTTATGGAACTGTTACAAACTATTGGTTTTCTTGTAATGGTCATATTTATAGAATCATTACAAATCATTAGTTTTCCTATAAATAGTTACAAAATAAGAATATCCACATTTTCTACTTTTATCTTTAATATGTTTGCTCATTTCTACTTTTATATTTTCAAACCTTATGTTATGATAAAATTATCGATCACATTATCTTGCCCACAAGACTATTCCCAAGCTAACCATGCCCATATGCAAGGTGCCCTAGGCACAAGCTTGTAAAATCATGCACCTTCGAGGGTGTCTTTGCCTTTGTGGTACAAATTTTCACGTCAACAGTTATGTTGCATATAATTTGATTAACCTTTCTCCATTTTAACTTCATGTGTCCATACTACTATCTTGATTGGAGCATTTATCTTAAATAACAAAAATTATATGATTGAAGCATTAAGTAGCAAAAATGCTTCCAACTAAATACTTTAATAATAGTACACCTCCCAATATATATCCAACATCATACTTGCCATCATCCATATTCAAGATAAAAAACACAAAAATTTATAACTTTAAAACAACTTACAAACCTACTATAATGGGTTATGGTAGGGAACTTGTTAGTGTTCCTGGATTTATCTAAATCTCCTCATTGCGATTGCCTAACAAAAAAACTTATATTGTTTTACAAAAGATTTATCCCTTTTGGCCAATGGTCCAAAGATTTACTACTTTTTGGCCAGTGGTGGAAAACACCCATTGTAGTAACAAAAAAAGCCAAAGACAAAGTGAAGCATAATTGATAATGAATTGAAAAATAGAACAATAAACATCAACACCAAGTGTAATGAGTGAAGTAGTAGTTACACTAGAATTGGCACTACACTCTCTTGTGTCGAACAATGATTAGTCCATAATGCTAAGATACGAACATGCAAATGGAATGTCATAGTAGATAACAAGTGAACAGGTAACAAGTGAAAAATGCTAAGAATTAGACAAAAAATGCTACAACTAAAGTTTCTGGAAATCTCAATCATTAGAGTGTTGATGTTTAGAAAACAATAAGATATGCAAAAACATAATGAGAATATCCACATCCTTGTATCTGGAACGCAATAATTTGGCCAAAGGCAATTCTCAACCTAATTCTAATTTGGATTGGAGACCAAACATAGAAATAGCAATAATTCCAAATAAATCCCTACTTGAAGTAGCAATAATTTGCATTAATAGCCAGTGCAGTACCGCTTGCATCTATCAAAATGTTTTGTGTAGTTTCCCATACACAATTAAAGACTATTTTATTTAGAAATGTATAGAACTTGTGTAAAAATTATTTTCCAAAAACAAGTTTATTGCCTATTGTCAAATTTTAATCTCATCCTGTTCATGAAAACCATGTGCTTTGGAAAAGAAAAATGTTGCCATTTATGCTAGCTTGGTTAATGAATATTTCAGATTCTGCAACTTAACTTCTCCATTGTCACTATATGTAGGCAAATGCACTATATTTGAACTACTAGAAGAAATAACATCTTCAGGTCCATAACTTATGGGGCTTCTTCCCAACTTTTCACTTCCATTGTTGACAATACCTTGCAAAATAATGGTTTTGTGAAGTTTTCCTTGTTGAAAAAAAATTGTGCAGAAAACATTGGTCAGACACCATGATAACAAAATTGCACAAGGAATCAAAGATGAAAAAATAAATTGAAACTAACCTTCAGCCATTGATTCCTTTACGTGAACTTGTTGTGTGATTCTTCGAGCACATTGATGCTCAACAACGATGGTGTATGCAAACTTTGAGCATTTGTGATAAGGACCAAAACTATAACACTACTGTGATTTTTTCCAATGCCTTTGTTCTTCGATTAGGAACATTTTATAAGCTAAAAAATGTCAGTTACCAAACTTTCAGTTTAAATAACAAATATGAGATCACTCTTGTGGCAACCATTACAAATTGTTGATTTTTCCATAACGTTCACTTTTATGGAATCGTTACAAACAATTGGTTTTCCTGTAATAGTCACATTTATGGAATCATTACAAATAGTCAATTTAACAATTATGTTCTCCTACCTGGTCTTTATATTTAAATTAATATCCATCAAACCCAAATTTCAAGAGATGAATACATGAATCATGGCAATAATTTCTATGAATGTGAATATTATCTTCCATGTATTATAACATATTATCTCTTAAGCTTAATTCTTTATATGGTAACTAAGATTTATGAATAAACCCAATGTTTATTCTAGGTCCTGCCATATGTGGATTTTCTCTAATAATTGTATGTGCAAACTAAATATGAGAAAACATCACAACTGAATAAGAGCTTCATTAAGACTATAAAATTGTACGTACAAATTACATTAAGGAACCAAGTTCCATTTGAACTACATGATCCTTAAATGACGTCAGTGGAATTCCTTTTGTCAAAGGATTAGCTATCATCAATTTAGTGTTGATATGCTCAATGACCACTTTCTATTCCTTAACATGTTCCTTTCTAGCTAAATACTTTATTTCAATGTGTTTACTTCGACTGTCACTCTTATTATTCTTAGCCATAAAGATAGTAGTTGAATTGTCACAAAACATTCTTAATGGCCTAGATATAGAATCTATAATTCTAAGGCCCAACATGAAACTCTTTAACCTTACACCATGTAAAGTAGCCTTAAAACAAGAAACAAACTCTGCCTCCATTGTGGAAGTAGCAACCAAGGTTTGCTTTCCACTCCTCCAAGACACAACTCCTCCAACCAACATAAAGACATAACCAAATGTTGATTTTCTTGAATCAACACAACTAGAAAATTCTAAATTAGAGTAGCCATTGAAGGTACCTCATCACCTTCTTTGTAGCCCTCTAGTGGTCAATGTTTGGAATACTCTAACATCTGCCCAACATTCCCACAGCAAATGCAATGTCAAGTCTTGTGCAGACCTCAACATACATTAGGGTTCTAATAGCTGAATAATATGCAATACTAGTTCAAATTGAACTTGTCACCCTTCACAATGGGTGTTATACTCAGTGAACAATATTTCATTTAAAACCTTTCTAGAACTTTATTAATATAGGTTTCCTGCAACAGTCCTAGAATACATCTAGATCTGTCCCTATGGATCTTAATTCCAATGACATAAGATGCCTTACCCATATCCTTCTGGTCGAAGTTCTTAGAGATTAATTGCTTCACCTCGTATAGAAATCCATTATCATTGGTTGTAAGAGGATATCATCCACATATAGGACAAGGGAAAAAAATTTTCTCCCATTGACCTTCTAGTATAAACATTGATCCATTATGTTCTCTTCAAAACCAAATGAAGTGATGACATCATGGAATTTTAAATACCATCAATGCAAGGCCTATTTTAGTCCATATATGGATTTCTTGAGTTTGCATACCAATTGCTCACCACCACTAGAGGAAAATCCTTCAAGTTTTTTCATATAAACCTCTTCCTCTAGATCACCATTGAGGAATGTAGTTCTTACATTCATTTGATATAATTCAAAATCAAAATGGGTAACCAATGTCATAATCACATGAAGGGAGTCCTTCTTAGATAGAGAAGAAAAGGTCTCCATGTAATCTATTCCCTCTCTCTGAGTGAACCCTTTAGTAACAAGTTTTGCCTTATATCCTTCAATGTTTCTTAATGAGTCTTTCTTTGTCTTGAAGACCCATTTTCATCTAATGGGTTTTACATCATTAGGCAACTTGACAAGATCCCAGACTCCATTAGATGACATAGAGTTCATCTCATTTTTCATGACATTATACCACAACTTAGATTCTTTACAACTCATGGCTTGTGAAAACATTTCAGGATCATTTTTAGCTCCTATGTTATAATTAGACTCCTATAGATGCACTATATAGTCACTAGGAATCATTGATCACCTTACTCTAGTAGATCTTCTTAATGTTGGTTCATCATTCTTCTGAGGAGCATGATGTTCAACAGGTTGTTCAATAGGTTCTAGTATTTGTTGTTTAGTTGGATCTACTACTTCTTGATTAGCAATCTATGGAAATTCAATGACTAGTAGTTGTTCATCATGCATTTGTGCTCTAGGCATGTTGTGTACAATAATCAGTCTTTCACTTGAGGTAGAGGGTTGGGCACCTGCATGATTTTTCTTTGGAACAGTGTTCCAGGATCAATTGCTCCCACTAATCAAGTCATTTTCAAGAAATTTAACATTCCTTGATTCCACAAACCTAGTAGTATGTGATGGAAAATAAAATATATATGCCTTAGATTGTTTGGCATATCCAATGAAATACCCACTTATGGTCCTTAGGTCTAGCTTCTTTTCTTGTGGATTATAAATTGTTACTTCAAACGAGCATCCCCAAATATGTATATGTCACAAACTTGATTTCCAACCTTTCCATGATTCCAATGGTGTCTTTGAGACAACCTTGGTTGGAACTAAATTTAATATATACATAGCCATTTTAAGAGCTTCAGTCCATAAGGACTTAGAAAGCTTGGAGCTACTAAGCATACTCTGCACCATGTCTAGTAATGTTTGGTTTTTTCTTTCTGCCACACCATTTTGGTATGGAGAACTAGGCATAGTGTATTGGACAAAAATCCCATGCTCTTGAAGAAACTTAGCAAATGGACTAGACACTTTTCCATCATCAATATATCTACCATAGTATTCACCACCTCTATCAGACCTCACTATCTTTATTTGCTTACCGCACTATTTCTATACTTCAGCCTTAAACACCTTAAAGGCATCTAAAGCTTCATTCTTATTATGAAGCAAGTAGAGATACATATATCATGACTGGTCATCAATAAAAGTAATGAAATAAATTTGACCATACGTGTTCATATCTAGACTATAAATATCTATATGTATGATCTCTAATATGTCTTAACTCCTCTTGGAACTTTTCTTTGACATATTGATTTACTTTCCCTTTATGCAATCCACACAAGTTTCAAAAGGGAACTAAGTACTCCTTCATTTACTAATCTCTTTATTCTCTCAATAGAGATATGTCCTAATCTACGATGCCATAACATAGAGGATTCTTCATTCATAACACATCTCTTAACACCAGCACTATCATGAACATGAATAGAAGTATAAGAAGTTTCATTTTGTAAACTAATTTTGAAAAGACCATTAATGTATCATTTCCAATAAGGTCATATCTATAATATAAACTAAATATAATGTCTAAAAAATTAAAGGAAAATTCCAATGATACAAGCCTTAAAATAAAAATTAAATTCCTTAAAAAACTTGGAATATAAAATGTCTTTTCCAACCCTAAAATAAAATCAATACTTAAAACTAATTTTCATGTTCTAACTGCCTCCACATGTGAGTGCATCTTGTTGCCTAAATAGATGCACAACTTACTTCCCACTAGCCTCCTTAGGTTTTGCACCCCCTTCAAGGAATTAGTAACATGGATTGTAGAACCAAAGTCAATCCACCATGTGTTATGGCCAACATCAACCATATTAGATTCACAACAAATAAGTGAGAATTGAGTACCTTTCTTTTCAAGCCAATTCTGATATTTAGGACAATCCTTCTTTATATGTTCTATCTTCTTGCAAAAAAAGCATATAGATTCCTTCTTAATATCAGCTTATGCAAAGCAATTTTCCCTTCCACTTATTTTTGGCTTGTTCCTTATTCTTTCTTTGTGTAGCCATATGCACACTCTCTTCCACTTCCATAGCAAGTTTACCCTCTTCTTGTACACACATGATCATTAGTCCATTGAATGACCATTTTTCTTTATGTTTGTTATAAGAAATCTTAAAGGCTTCATACTATTGTGGGAGTGTGTTCAAGATGTAGTGCACAAGGAAAGACTCTAACATCTCAACCTCAAATTTTTTCAGCTGAGCTACTATATCCCTCATTTGCATGATGTGCTCATGCACACCATGGATTCTTGTCATGGATGAAAATTTCATTATTAAGCAGATAGCCAAAGCCTTGTCTTATGACTCAAATTATTCATCAATTGCCTTCATCAAAGATCACACATTGTCATACTATTCCAATGAACCACACATACAAGCTGAGATCTTAGTGTTTATGAACATGACACAAAGGCAAATAGATCATTCCCATTTTTCATAAGAACCAACATCATTTGATTAGTTGGTTCTTGTAACGGCAAGTGGTTCACCCTTATAGATAGCATAATCCATGTCCATCTAGCCTAAATGAAGGTGATTAACATCAAAGTGTCATGTTGATAAGCCTCCATTAATGTTGCCTTATTTACGTGGTCTTGCCCCATCGATGGGGCCGCATCGATGTAGCATTTGCTACATCTACGAGGCCTCATTAACGCAGCCTTGTAATAAAAACCATAAATATGAGCTCAAAACCATGTTTATGGAGAGTCAAGTCATATTAGTAGTAGAGCTCGTGTAGTTTTTCCATTTGAAAGTTGGAATATTTTTTTGGGTGCCCGTCTAAGTGCCTGCAATAGGAGTCAGAAAATGTATGGATCTTTATTTGAGCATTGTTGTAGCTGAACCATACCAGTGTGTACGATAATAAAGATGAGACTGTTGATGAAATTGAAACACTTAGAATATATTAATGATTTATTTATGCATTCATTATTTTTAGTAAATATGCAATTAATTAAGCTAAATTAGACTTTAGTGATTAGTTAATTATTTAAGCTAAATAGATTAAACACATAAGTATGATTACTTCGAGCATAAACATATATTCGTTTGGTAATCCCAATAGCATTATCACTTGGTGTACCCAGTAGCATAGCACTTAGCAACCCAACAGTGAACATGTGGGTTCAGGACGTGTACAAAAAGTGGGACTAGATGCTTATGTTAAGACTAGTTAGAGAATAGTTAAGTAGTTAAATTAAATTAATTATTAAATTACTTCATCTCTCAACTCTAAGCATCAAGGAATATAAAACATAAAATAATAAAAATCATATGTCTCGATTACACTTAACCACACCCTTGTGCATTACAAGTGCAATTGGAAAGACAACAGATGACCATTAGGGCAAGGTTCATTTCTTAAAAAACTAGTGTACCAAAAACTATAGAGTCTATGGAATTCGATCAGATCATGCATGGATGCTTCATGATTCCTATGGTTAAGCATAGAGGTACCTTCATCACTCAACATTAGCACCATTGTCGAGGACTCTTTCAGTTGTAATGTGCACTATCTAGGATTAGTGAACATCATTGACATCATTGGATGAACCCTAAGGTCAACATCATTCTCAAATAATATACTCACCTAAGCACACTGATATTTTATTTGTTTTGCAAAATGTCTTCTTCTTATAGGCATGACCATGCTAAATCACTGGCCTCATAAGAATGCAAAGTGGTATATACTCATCTAGATGAGTATGTGCCCAACTTCACCTTCATCCTACATCAGGATAAGCAACTGCGATGGTGTGACATGGAAGGCAACATTGTAATGCCTCCCAATCGATCGATGCTCGTTATGCTACTTCAAACTCTTAAGAAGTTAGGCATCCACATTCTTCAAGAGGAGTATGTTGTGCATGATTACAACTACCAAGACTACCATCCCACTGAAACACAATGTCAAAGAGATCGACACCAGGAGAAGCATCATGAGTTTGTGAAGGGGAAATGGTTCATCAATCCCTTGTTCCTGCTAAACCAAGACAACAATGAGGATCCTCCCTCAAGGAAATTTCAACATGAAAATTCTCCACCTCTTATTATTGATGATGGGGATGTAGCTCTGAATCTATGATCTACTATCAACAATCTAGTTTTAGGCAAAGATGGTAGTCAATGCAGAGGCTTGGACAAGTATTAAGAGGATAAGAAAACCAATAAACATGGTCATGAAAATTGAAGAAAAATTGATAGAAAACATGATGGTATTAGTCCTCCTTCCTATTTTCCCTCTTTATTTGCATCTTCTTCTTCTTCCTCTTCTAGTTTTAATAGATGTCGTAGAAGGAACAATCATGATGGAGGTGAACAAAGGGATAACAATAATGATCATTGAGCCCATAATGAATGAAGGGGTATCAAAGGAGATCATTGGTGACAATGAAATAATGATGATGATGAGCCTTTTTTGGCAACCCGAAGCATGATAAATATTACAACAGTTGTAAAAATTTTATCTGGGCATGTGAAAGATAGTTGGATCAAACAACTGGATATGAATAATATTCCTAGATTTCAAGGGGGATATAAATTTGATCCACAAAAAAATCTCCAAGATTTCCATGATGCCTGTACCTTGAAAAATATTGAAAATGATTAGTAGAAACTCAAGTTATTTCCTAGGACACTCATTAAGGAAGCAGAAAGCTAGTACCAGTCCTTGGAGCCAAAATCTATCTATTGATGGAGTACAATGCTTAAGCTATTAAATGATAAGTATTAGACATACTTGTGTCTAATCTAAGAAGGAAAATCCAAATATGGAAGTAAGGGAACCATGAACCTTTGGATGCTACCATGGGCAAATACTATTCTCTTATGCACCAATGCCTTGGCCATGGTTATTCTTAGAGGAAACAACTTCACGATATCATTGATGGACTTCAATTGAAAACAAGGAGACCTCTCGAGGTTTATGCCCAAGAGAAACTATTAGAACTCCAAGCCAATCAAATTCAAAAGCTAATTGAGCAACTAGTAAAAGAAGAATAAGACTTGAGGAAACAAAAAAGTGCAAAAAAAATACAATAGGGATCCTTCCATTAGAAAGAGGAAAGTCTAATTTTGTAATAGTAAGGAAGAATCATCCCTTGATGAGATGGTCCACAGAAAGACCTTGCCAATCCAAAAATCTATGTATAGAATTTTAGCCAAGGTGGACAAAATGTGGGATTCATTGGATGAAAAATTCCAAATTGCTTTGAAAATCACCAAAGAATCAAAAGAGCAAAATAGTGATAATAATCGTAGGAGATGAAAAGAAGTTAAATGTGCCTACCAAAGGGGTAAGGGAAAGGTTGCTGTAGTAGATGAATTTGTAGAAACCGATTTAGATGATGACAGTGGGTAACATATGCCAATACGAACATCCCAAGGGATGTTGCCTCATAGTGTTACATTGACAAGAGTCAAGGGTGGATGCTTTAAATCCACAACTAGCAAGAAGGCAAGCATTTAGAAGGTTACCTTATCCTCAAGGCAACCTCAAGCAGTTCCACCAACAACAACAATATTATCTAAGTAGAGCACCACCACAACTATATGAGCAATACTAATAGTGGCACCAACCACAATCATGGGGGATGCCGCCACCAAAGCAGTAATACCCTTACAAGTAACCAGATCCAATCAAGATAAAAAACACAAAAATTTATAACTTTAAAACAACTTACAAACCAACTATAATGGGTCATTGTAGGGAACTTGCTAGTGCTCTTGGATTTATCTAAATCTCCTCATTGTGATTGCCTACCAAAAAAAATTTTATTGTTTTACAAAAGATTTATCCCTCTTGGCTAGTGGTCCAAAGATTTACTGCTTTTTGGCCAGTGGTGGAAAATAACCATTGTAGTAATAGAAAAAGCCAAAGACAAAGTGAAGAACAATTGATAATCAAGTGAAAAATAGAACAGTAAAAATTAATGTCAAGTGTAATGAGTGAATCAACAATTACACTAGAACTGGCACTACACTCTCTTGTGTTGAACAATAATTAGTCTATAATGCTAAGAACCAACATGCAAATGGAACGTCATAGAAAATAAATAAATGCTCAAAAGTTGACAAGTGAAAAATGGTAAGAATTAGACAAAAAATGTTGCAACTAAAGTTTCCAGGAATCTCGATCATTAGTGCGTTGGTATTCAGAAGATAATAAGATACACAAAAAGATAATGAGAATATCCACATCCTTGTATCTAGAATGCAATAATTTGGTGAAGGGAAAATTTCAACCTAATTCTAATTAGGATTGGAGAACAAACATAGAAATAGCAATAATTCCAAATAAATCCATGCTTGAAGTAGCAATAATTTGCATTAATATCCAATGCAGTACTTCTTACATCTGTCAAAATGTTTTGTGTAGTCTCCCATACACAATCAAAGAATATTTTATTTAGAAATGTACGGAACTTGCGTAAAACTTATTTTCCAAAAACGAATTTATTGCCTACTGTCAAATTTTAATCTCATGCTATTCATGAAAATGAAGTGCTTTGGAAAAAAAATGCTACCATTTATGCCAGCTTGGTCAACGAATCGTTCAAATTCTGCAACTTAACTTCTCCATTGTCACTAGATGTAGGCAAATACACTATATTTGAAATATTGGAAGAAATAACATCTTCAAGTCCATAACTTGTGGTGCTTCTTCTTGAATTTTCACTTCCATTGTTGACAAGACCTTGCAAAATAATGGTTTTGTGAAGTTTTCCCTATTGAAAAAAAATTGTGTAGAAAACATTGTTCAAACAACACATTAACCAAATTGCACAAGGAATCAAAGATGTGGAAATAAATCGAAACTAACCTTCAACCATTGATGCCTTTACATGAGGTTGTTGCGATGAGTGTTCTAATTCTTCTATCACACCATGGTGTATACAAACTTTGAGCATTTGTGATAGACACCAAAACTATAACACTACTGCGATTTTTTACAATGCCTTTGTTTTTCCATCAAGAACATTTTATAGGTTAGCAAAATGTTAGTTATCAAACTTTTGGTTTAAATAGCAAATATGATACCACTATTATGTAACCATTACAAACCGTTGATTTTTCTGTAACGGTCACTTTCATGGAATCGTTAGAAATAGTTGGTTTTCTTGTACAGTCACATTTATGGAATCATTACAAATAGTTGATTTTTCTAGTAAATGATTACATTCTCCTACTTGGTCTTTATATTTAAATTAATATCCATCAAACCCAAATTTCAAGAGATGAATACATGAATCATGGCGATAGTTCCTCTGAATGTGAGTATTATCTTCCATATATTATAACATATTATCTCTTAAACTTAATTCTTTATATGGTAACTAAACTTTATGAATAAACCCAATATTTATTCTAAGTCCTACCATATGTGAGTTTTTTTTCTAATAACTGTATGCGCAAACTAAATATGAGAAAACATCACAACTGAATAAGAGTTTCATTAAGACTACAAAATTGTATGTACAAATTACATTATGGAACTAAGTTCCATCTGAACTACATGATCCTTAAATGACTTTGGTGGCATTTATTTTTTGAAAGGATCAACTATCATTAATTTATTTCTTATATGTTCAATGACCACTTTCTTTTCCTTAACATGTTCCTTTATGGCTAAATACTTTATGTCGATATGTTTACTTTGACTACCTCTTATTATTCCTAGCTATAAAAATAGTAACTGAATTGTCACAAAACATTCTTAATGGCCTAGATATAGAATCTATAATTCTAAGGCCCGACATGAAACTCTTTAACTTTACACCATGTGAAGTAGCCTTAAAATAAGAAATAAACTCTGCCTCCATTGTGGAAGTAGCAATCAAGGTTTGCTTTCCACTCCTCCAAGACACAACTCCTCCAACCAGCATAAAAACATAACCAGATGTTAATTTTCTTGAATCAACACAACTAGCAAAGTCTAAATTAGAGTAGCCATTGAAGGTACCTGATCACCTTCTTTGCAACCCCCTAGTGGTCAATGCTTGAAATACTCTAATATCTGTCCAAAATTCCCACAACAAATGCAATGTTAGATCTTGTGTAGACCTAAGTATACTTTAGGCTTCCAATAGTTGAAGCATATGGAATGTTTCTCATTTTTCTTTTCTCTAAATCATTCTTGGGGCACTAGTTCAAATTGAACTTGTCACCCTTCACAATGGGTGCTATACTCAGTGAACAATCTTTCATTTAAAACATTTCTAGAACTTTATTAATATAGGTTTCCTATGATAGTCCTAGAATAAATCTAGATATGTCCCTATGGATCTTAATGCTAATGACATAAGATGCCTTACCTGTATCTTTCTTGTCAAAGTTCTTAGAGATAAATTACTTCACCTCATATAGAAATCCATTATCATTGGTCACAAGAAGGATATCATCCACATATAGCACAAGGAAACAAATTTTTCTCCCACTAACCTTCTAGTATATACATTGATCCATTATGTTCTTTTCAAAACCAAATGAAGTGATGACATCATGGAATTTTAAATACCATCAACACAAGGCATATTTCAATCCATATATGGATTTCTTCAGCTTGCATACCAATTGCTCACCACCACTAGAGGAAAATCCTTCAGGTTTTTTCATATAAACCTCTTCCTCTAGATCACCATTGAGGAATGCTATTTTTACATCCATCTAATATAATTTGAGATCAAAATGGGTAACCAATTTCATAATCACATGAAGGGAGTCCTTCTTAGTAGAGGAGAAAAGGTCTTCGTGTAATCTATTCCCTCCTCTGAGTGAACCCTTTAGTAACAAGTTTTTCCTTATATCTTTCAATGTTTCTTAATGAGTCTTTCTTTGTCTTAAAGACCCATTTGCATCCAATGGGTTTTACACCATCAGGCAACTTGAAAAGATCCCAGACTCCATTAGATGACATAGAGTTCATCTCATCTTTCATGGCATCATACCACACCTCAAATTCTTTACAACTCATTACTTGTGAAAACGTTTTGGGATCATTTTCAACTCCTATGTTATAATTAGACTCCTGTAGATACACTATATAGTCACTAGGAATCATTGATCATCTTACTCTAGTAGATATTATTAATGTTGGTTCATCATTCTTTTGAGGAGCATGATATTAAATAGGCTGTTCAATAGGTTCTAGTATATGTTATTTAGCTAGATCTACTACTTCTTGATTAGCAATCTATGGAACTTCAATGACTGGTTTTCATTCATCATGTGTTTGTGCTCTAGGCTTGTTGTGTACAATAATCAATCTTTCACTTGAAGTAGAGGGTTGGGCACCTGCATCATTTTTCTCTAGAATAGTGTTCTAGGATTCATTACTCCCACTAATCAAGTCATTCTCAAGAAATTTAACATTCCTTGATTTCACAAACCTAGTAGTATGTGATGGACAATAAAATCTATATTCCTTAGATCATTTGGCATATCCAATGAAATTCCCACTTATGGTCCTTGGGTCTAGCTTCTTTTCTTATGGATTATAGACTATTACTTTAGACGAGCATTCCCAAATGCTTATATGTCACAAACTCAGTTTCCAGCCTTTCCATAATTCAAATGGTATCTTTGAGACAACCTTGGTTGAAACTTGGTTTAATATATACACATCCATCTTGAGAGCTTCAATCCATAGGGACTTAGGAAGCTTGGAGCTACTAAGCATACTCTGCACCATGTCCAGTAATGTTTGGTTTCTTCTTTCTACCACACCATTTTGGTATGGAGAACTAGGCATATTGCATTGGGCAACAATCCCACACTCTTGAAGAAACTTAGAAAATGGACTAGATGCTTGTCCATCATCAGTATATCTACCATAGTATTCACCACCTCTATTATACCTCAGTATCTTTATTTTCTTACCGCACTATTTCTATACTACATCCTTAAATGCCTTAAAGGCATCTAAAGCTTCTTTCCTATTATGAAGCAAGTAGAGATACATATATTGGGAGTAGTCATCAATAAAATTAATGAAATACCTTTCACCATACACATCCATATCTAGACTATAAATATCTATATGTATGATCTTTAATATGTCTAAACTCCTCTTGGAACTTTTCTTTGACATATTGATCTGCTTTCCCTTTATGAAATCCACACAAGTGTCAAAGTTAATAAAATCTAGGGTACTAAGTACTCCATCATTTACTAATATCTTTATTCTCTCAATAGAGATATGTACTAATCTACAATGCCATAACATAGAGGATTCTTCATTCATAATGCATCTCTTAACACTAGCATTATCATGAACATGCATAGAAGTATAATAATTCTAACTTTTTAAACTAATTTTGAAAAGACCGTTAATGTATCATTTCCAGAAGTTCATATCTATAATATAAACTAAATATAATGTTTGAAAAATTAAACAAAAATCCCAATGATACAAGCCTTAAAACAGAAATTAAATTCCTTGAAAAACTTGGAATATAAAATGTCTTTTCCAAATCTAAAACAAAATCACTACTTAAAACTAATTTGCATGTTCTAATTGCCTCCACATGTGAGAACATATTGGTGCCTAAATAGATGCACAACTTACTTCACATTGGCCTCCTTAGGTTTTGCACCTCCTACAAGGAATTAGTAACATGGATTGTAGAACTGGAGTTAATCCACCATGTGTTATGGCCAACATCAACCATATTAGATTCAAAACAAATAATCAAGAATTGAGTGCCTTTCTTGTAAAGACGATTCTAATATTTAGGACAATCCTTCTTTATATGTTCTTTCTTCTTGCAAAAAAAGCATATAGATTCCTTCTTAATATCAGCTTGTGTAGGCAATTTTCCCTTTCACTTATTTTTGTCTTGCCCCTTATTCTTTCCTTGTGTAGTCATATGCACACTCTCTTCCACTTCCATAGCAAGTTTACCCTCTTTTTGTACACACATGGTCATTAGTTCATTGAATGACCATTTTTCTCTATATGTATTATAAGAAATCTTAAGGGGTCTGTACTTCTATGGGAGTTTGTTTAAGATGTAGAGCACAAGAAAATAATTTGACATTTCAACCTCAACTATTTTCAGCTGAGTTACTATATCCCTCATTTGCATGATGTGCTCATGCACACCATGGATTCTGGTGAGCTTCATGGATGAAAATTTCATTATTAAGGTGATAGCCAAATCCTTGTCTTATGACTCAAATTATTCATTAGTTACCTTCATCAAAGCTCACACATTTTAATACTATTCCAATGAACCACACATACCAATCAAGATCTTGGTCTTTATGAACATGACATAGAGGTGATTAGATCACTCCCATTTTTCATAAGAACCAACATCATCTGATTGGATGGTTCCCATAATGGTAGGTGATTCATCCTTATGGATAGCATAATAAATGTCCATCTAGCCTAAATGAAGGTGATGAGCATCAAAGTGTCACATTGATAAGCCTCCATTAATGTGGCTTTGTTTACGTGGTGTTTCCCCATCGACGGGGCCGCATCAACGTAGCATTTGCTACATCTACGGGGCCTCATTGATGCAGCCCTATGATAAAAACTATAAATATGAGCTCACAGCCATGTGTATGGAGAGTCAAGTCATATTTTTAGTAGAGCTCTTGTAGTTTTTCCATTTGAAAGTTTGAATATTTCTTTGAGTGCCTGTAGTAGGAGTCAGAAAATGTACAGATCTTTATTTGAGCACTATTATACCTGAACCACACTAGTGTGTACAGTAATAAAGATGAGCCTTTTGATCAAAACTTGCAGAACTTATAATAGATTAATGGTTTATTTATGCATTCATTATTTTTAGTAAATATGCAATTAATTAAGCTAAATTAGACTTTAGTGATTAGTTAATTATTTAAGCTAAATAGATTAAACACATAAGTATGACTGCTTCGAGTGTAAACACATATTCTCTTGGTAATCCCAACAGTGTTATCACTCGATTCACCTTATAGCATAGCACTTAGTAACCCAGCAGTGGACACATGGGTTCAGGACATGTACAAAAAGTGGGGCTAGATGCTTATGTTAAGACTAGTTAGAGATTAGTTAAGTAGTTAAATTAAATTAGTTATTAAATTACTTCATCTCTAACTCTAAGCATCAAAGAATATAAAACATAAAATAATAAAAATCGTATGTCTCAATTACACTTAACCACATCCTTATGCATCAAAAGTGTAATTGGGAAGACAACAAATGACCATTAGGGCAAGGTTCATTTTCTAGAAGTCTAGTGTACCAAAAACTATAGAGTCTATGGAATTCGACTAGATCACGTGTGAATGTTTCATGATTCGTATGGTTGAGCATAGGGGTACCTTCACTACTCATCATTGGCACCATTTCTGGGGACTCTTTTGGTTGAAATGTGCACTATTTAGGATTAGTGAACATCATTAACATCATTAGACGAACCCCAAGGTCAACATCATTCTCAAATAATATACTCACCTAAGCACATTGATATTTTATTTGTTTTGCAAAATGTCTTCTTCTTATAGGCATGACGATGCTATATCATTGGTCCCATAAGAATGCAAAGTGGTATATACTCATCTAAATGAGTATGTGCCCAACTTCACCTTCATCCTACATCAGGATGAGCAACTACGCTGGTTTGACATGGAAGGCAACACTATAATGCCTCTGGATTGATTTATGCCCGTTATGCTACTTCAAACTCTTAAGAAGTTAGGAATACATGTTCTTTAAGAGGAGTATGTTTTTCATGATTATAAATATTGGGACTACCATTCTACTAAAACACAGTGCCAAAGCGATTGACACCATGAGAAGCATCATGAGTTTATGAAGGGGAAATGGTTCATCAATCCCTTATTCCTATAGAACCAAGACAAAAATGAGGATCCTCCCTTAAGGAACTTTCAACATGAAAATTCTCCATTCCTTGTTACTAATGATGGGGTTTAGCTTTGAATCTATAGTCTACTATCAACAATCTAGGTTCAGGCAAAGAGGGTAGTCAAGGCAGGGGCTTGGAAAAGTGTCATGAGGATAAGAAAACCAACAAACATGATCACGAAATTCGAAGGAGAATTGGAAGACACAATGGTGCTGGTAGTCCTCCCTCCTCTTTTCCCTCTTCATTTTCATCTTCTTCTTCTTCCTCTTCTAGTTATGACAGATGTCATAGAAGGAACAATCATGATGGAGGTAAACAAAGGGATAACAATAATGATCATCAAGCCCATAATGAATTAAGGGTAACAAAGGACATCATCAGTGACAATGAAATAATAATGATGATGAGCCTTTTTTTGCAACCCGAAGCATGCTAGATATTATAGCAGCTATAAAAATTCCATCCAGACATGTGAAAGATAGTAGGATCAGACAACTAGATATAAGAAATACTCCTAGATTTGAAGGGGGATATAACTCTAATCCACAAACACATATCCAAGATTTCCATGATGTTTGTGCCTTGTAGAATATTGAAAATTATTGGCAAAAACTAAAGCTATTTCCTAGGATACTTATTAAGGAAGCAGAAAGCTGGTACCAATCCTTAGAGCTAAAATCTATCCATTGATGGAGTACAATGCTTGAGCTATTCAATGATAGGTATCAGACGTATTCTAGAGTGTCTAATCTAAGAAGGAAAATCCAAAGATGGAAGTAAGGGAATCATGAACCTTGGGATGCTACCATGGGAAAACACTATTCTCTTATGCACCAATGCCTTGGCCATGGTTATTCTTAGAGGAAACAACTTCACCGTATCATTGATGGACTTCGATCAAAAACAAGGAGAACTCTTGGGGTTTATGCCCAAGGGAAACTATTAGAACTCCAAGCCAATCAAATTCAAAGGCTAATTGAGCAAGTAGTAAAAGAAGGAGAGTTGATGAAATGAAAAAATGCAAAAGAATATAATAGGGATCCTTCCATTAGAAAGAGGGAAGTCTAATTTTGCAATAGTAAGGAAGAATCACCTCTTGATGAGATGGTTCATAGAAAGACCTTGCTAATCCAAAAATCTATGTCTAAAATTTCATCCAAGGTGAACAAAATTTGGGATTCTTTGGATGAAAAATTCCAAACTACTTTGAAAATCATTGAAGAATCAAGAGAGTAGAATAGTGATCATAACTGCGGAAGATGAAAAAAAGTTGAATGTGCCTATCAAAAGGGTAAGGCCAAGGTTTCTACAGTAGATGAATTTGCAAAAATTGATTTAGATGATAATGGTGGATGTGACATATACCAACATCCCAAAGCATGTTTTCCCATTGTGTCACACTAACAAGAGTCTAGGATGTATGCTTGAAATCCACGACTTCCAAGAAGGCAAGCATCCACAAGGTTGTCTTATCCTCAAGGAAACCCCAAGAAGTTCCACCACCAACAATAATATTGTCCAAGTGGAGCACCACCACAATCATACAAGCAATACTAATAGTGGCATCAACCAAAGTCATGAGGGATGCCACCACCAAGGCAGTAATACCCTTACAGGTAACCAGATTCATATGGGTACTATGTTCAACAGCCATTATCTCCATGTGACTCTTCTAGTCATGCTTCTCCCTTCCAGCATTACTACTATCCTCCTAAGTACTACAAAGTTCATTCTCTACATTCCAAAAGGGATACCACACTTCATCCTTATCCTCATTCTATTCCTACACTTGTTCCTCAATCCTCAACCCAACTACCACCATCTATGTAGGATGAACTTCTAGCCCAACCAAAACAACGTAACACTACTAGGGCCATCAATCTCTAATTGGTTCATCAATCAAGGGGTTCAAAACCTCGTGCTTATAAAAGACTTTTCTTCCAACCCACCAACCCTACTAAGCCCTCATCAACTCAAGCAGCTGGCCACCTTTCTCCTGCTTTACCCTCTACAAATCATTTCGTTAAGTCCCCTTCAAACCAAATGCCACCCAAAATCCATACTATCATGCTTACTCATGTTGTATCTAATTGGATCTAGGCTGGAAACCTTCCTAGGAAATTAGCTTATCGTGAAAGCCCTCTTATCTATCTACAGATTACTAGGAATGAACTGTGTAAGGCTCTTCTTGATTCAATTTTTAATGTAAATTTGATTTCACATGAGATGTATACTACTTGAAACCTACCGCCCATCAAGAAGAGAAATATTAGATTGGAATTGGTAGACCAATCCATCACTATTTCATTGGGACCAGTTGAAGACATTGTAACTACTATCTATGGATTATCTTATTCTACCAACTTCCTACTAATCAAGATCGAGAATTGCAAGGGGGCTTTCCAATCATTATGGGAAGGGCATGGTTAACTACTGTAGATGCACAAATGGGCATTAGATATCTTTCTCTAAAGATATCAAAGGAAAATGCTATTAGAAAGATTGAGAGGAGATGAGCTCTATGCATTGCATACAATAATATAGGGTGCAATTGTGTGCAGAAACTCTAGGCAGTAAAATGAGCATCTCTTTCTGCATGCAAGCAATGTGCAAAAGAAGTAGATATTCAAAGGTGTTTGTATGTAGTAGCCACAAAACAAGGGGATACCTAGTGGCTAACCACTAATTCTGATAGCAACACACTGTGCATGGAACTTGTTGAGACCCTAACATGCACCTATGTTGCAAGCATAGATGAACTTGAGCAAGTTCATCACCAACTCTCTAATGATGAAAATGTTGATACCAATTGGGAAGAGTTGGAGATCCTTGAGAATTTTAAACAAGAGCCCCTTAAGTTAAAAACTTTACCTATTGACCTAGAATATGCATTCTTGAAAAATGGCAAACCAGTTATACTTAATGCCAAACTTGCTTCTAAATAGAAAGCAAAATTGTTGGGAAGTGGTCAACAAATGGCCAATAACCTTTGCTTGATCATATCTTGAACTCACTAAAATTGATCCCTAGATATGCTAGCATTGCATTTACACTGATCGATCCATGAAGCCAAGGAGAAAACTACAATAGTGGTTGAACCCAAAATTGAAACAAATTCCAAAAGGAGATTGAGCAACTCCTTAAGGCAGGGTTCATCTACCCCATTGCGGATAGCAAGTGGGTTAGTCCACTTGTCGTAGTGCCAAAGAGAGGTGGTAAATGGCAGGTTTGCATTGAATTTAGGCTATTAAACATGGAAACATTCAAATATCATTTTCTATTGCCATTCATTGATCAAGTGCTGGACACCATTTCTAGGCATTACTATTATAGTTTTTTGGATGGTTATAGTGGCTATAACCAAATCTAGATTGCATCCAAAGATAAGGCCAAAACAACATTCACAAGCCCCTGGGAAACCTTGGCATATCGTAAGATGCCTTTTGATTTATGCAATGCTCCTATCACTTTTCAATGCTTAGTCCTTAGTATTTTCCAATAACAGATTGGTAGTGGAGTAGAAGTCTTCATGGATGACTTCTCTACCTATGGGGCTACATTTGAGTAAATCCTAGATCACCTTGAACAAGTACTGAAAAGATTTGTTGCAACAAACCTTAGGCTCAATTAGTAAAAGAGTCATCTAATGGTCTAGAAAGGCATAGTACTAGGGCTTAAAATTACTTAGGAAGGAATCAAGATAGACCTTAAAAAGATAAGGGTTATCTAAGAAATCACTCACCAACTAGAAATCATCAAATATGTTTAGTCATTCCTTGACACACTAGTTACTACCAATGATTCATAGAGAATTTCTCTAAGATCACAAAGCCATTAGTTGAGCTGACAAGAAAAGATGCTTCTTTTGTCTAGACCAAGGAATGTGAGAATGCATTCTAGAGCCTTAAAAAAACTTGTAGAGACACTAGTTCTACAAGCACCTAACTTGTCTAGACCATTCCATATCATGATAGATGCATCTAACTATTCTTTGGGAGTTGTACTTATGCAGTTGGACGATAAGAAATGTCCATATTACATCCACTGTACAAGTAGAAGCATTGTGGATGCATAATTGAAGTACACCACCATGAAAAAAGAACTGATGATGGTGGTGTATGCTCTGGAAAAGTTTAGGCACTATGTGCTTAGATATAAAGTATTTGTGCACATTGATCACAGTGTCATCTACTTCCTTATGAATAAGCCAACGGTGAGCCCCTGTTTCATACGATGGCTCGTGATCTTGCAAGAATTTGATCTTACAATGGTAGATAAAAAAGGGATTGAGAATGCGATCACTGACCACTTGTCTCGGTTGTGATGGGATAACAAAGAGGATGAAAGCCTATTATCCAATCTTTTTCCTAATGAACTCCTCTTTGCCAATACAATAAATGAACAAATTCCTACAAACCAAAATGGTATGATGTCATCCTCACTTCTCTTCTCACTAAATAGATGCCAAAAGATCTAGACCATACGAAGAAACAACAGTTTCTTCATCAAGCTAAGTACTTCATGAAAATTAATGGATACCTTTACAAGGTATATGCTGATGGCCTAGTTCATTGGTGTTCCCTAATGCAGATCAATTACAAGTTCTCCAAGATGCTCATGAAGGTCCCTATGGAGGCCACTATGCTAGGAAATGCATGATCATAAAAATAATGATGGTAGGATACTATTGACCCATAATCTTTAGGGACATCCACCAATTTGTCTAATCCTGTGAGCATTGTCAATGAGATGGTGAGATGACTGCACGAATGGAGGATCCTCAATAGTGGATTCAACTACTAGAGTCCTTTAACATATGGGGCATTAACTTCATGGGTTCCATCACACCCATGTCCAATAGGAAGGCATACATAATTTTCATCATTGACTACTATACTAAATGGGCAGAAGCAACAGTAGTTATTGACTGTGCATTATTCACTGCTACTCGATTTGCACAACAAAATGTTGTAAATAGGTTTGGGGTGCCACGTGCACTAATTTCTAACAATGGAACTCATTTTACAAGTGCCACTTTTCAAAAACTCATGCAACACTTAGGGGTTGAATATAAATTAACAACACCTTATCACCTCCAAGCCAACGGTTAAGCAAAGGTAACTAATAGGAAGATCACAAAGATTCTAACAAGAACTATTAATAAATATAAGAGAGACTAAAGCACAAAATTCAATGATACTCTTTGGGCCTACCACTCAACATAAAAACTCCCTATTGGTTACTCTCTCTATGAGTTAGTGTACAAGAAACTCCCAATGCTCCTAATCCAATCCAAGCTCCATACACTCTCAAAACCCATGATCTAAATCTTAACCTAAGTCTAGCATAAAAAGAAAAACTAATCAACCTTAACATGCTAAATGAAAATCAATTAGTAGGTCTATCCTTGAATGAAGTGCATAAGGCATTCAATAAACAATGACATGACCTTAGATTATAGAAAGTGAAATTTCAACCAAGAGATAAGTTCCTTTACTAGAATCCCATACACGTACCTCAAAAATCTAATTTCCAAACATTGTGGAAAGGGCCTTATATAATTAATGAAACCTTTCCTTCTAGAGCCATGATCATATACAAACATGAGAGCCCAAATAAAAAGTAGTTGGTCAACATTCAATAGGTAAATCCTTTCCATAAGCCTAAGCAGGCCAGTGCAACAAATACCTCAATGGATAGACAACTACACTCAATTTTTCAGATCTCCTCTTTCCAATTCAGTCGTGGGGGAGATGGCCATCTATGCTAATCATCCATATGGCTCCTTAGTTTTTTTATTTTTTGTTTTCTACATTTTTGATTTTGCAAGTTATTTATTTTACATCTTTTTGATTTTCAACCTTTTTCCTGTTTTACACCATTTTTTTGTTTTGCACCATTGTTAGTACATTTACATCTTTCTTGAATATTTTACACTTTCTTATATATTTTACTTTGTTTGAGTGTGATTTTCAAATTTTTGCTAGTAAACATGCTTTGTGCCAACAAGACATAGTGATGTCGTAGCTACTACTAATGGTGGTTTTTGCTTAATGTTTTGTTTGCTAATGTCTAGTTTCTATTTTTGAATTTTCGTATCAATGGCTAAGTCATGGTTTCCTTTTCACAAAACAAGCAGTGAGTCCATGACATCCACCCATTCAAAAATTCTATGGTTTTCCTTATTTTGGAAGTTTCAAATCCCTTTCATTAAATAAAATTTTAATAAATTGGTGACCTTAGTAGTTTCTAAAATTGGAAAGGATTCAAAGGTTTGCATAGGGTGTGACTTCAAAAGGACTCAATACTCTTTGTACTCTTCTACTTACTTGGGTGCTTGAGTGTTTTCATAGACTTCTTACTGTTCCGTGTCAACCAATAACAGGAAGTCAAATAAAGTCTTTGCATGGTGTGGTTCCCATCCAAAAGAAAAAAAGAAAGAAAAAAAATAAACAACAACAAAAAAACAAAAACACACACATAATGGAAATTCAAAACACACCTCTTAGACAAATAAATGGGCTATAAGCACTAGTTATGGAACTAGAAAGACATGTTACCCATGCCTAGCTAAGGCCCTCTCTCACTTTCTACTTCCCTTTTCTTCTTTTTATGGAATGGTGGTTGTTCCATGAGAGCACTCTTGTATCTCAAGGGGATGGATTAGTCTTGGAGTGGTCATGCGAAGTCATTGAAAGAGGTTGGTTTTGGTCTGAACTAAGGATGGATCTTCTTAGGTCATTTTAAATACAAAACTGCACAAGGAACTTCTTATGACCTTAATTCAGAATTCATTCCACCTTCTCTATTATCTATCCATGCTATCTATAACTCACCTCACTGTTAGTATCCATGTTCTTGATTCAGTATCTTGGTCTAACGTGCTTGAGTTCTTAGGTAGAATCTTTTAGGTTTTGGTCCTTAACTTCCTTCTACCATTAGTCACCTATGGGGCCCACAAACTCCTTAGGTTGAGGTTATGTAAGGGCAAACAAGACATGTGCCTGCTATGGGGAGGATCCACTTACATGTCTCTTGGTTGGGCTTGTTAAGTACCTTACCCTTAGGCATTCTTGCAATCAGAATCTTTCGTACACCCATCTTCTACATCAAACCATGTGCTCCTTTACATATTTTATTTAATAGACACATTCTCCATCAAATTTTTGAATTTTTGAGCTTTCAAAGATCCTTGTCAATGATTTTATCATATTCTTGGCTTTTCTAAGACTCCATGAACTCCAAATTCATTGAAACATTCCTTGTATTTTTAAGATATTCAAATTTCAAAATTTTTCCTACCAGCTTAGTATACAAGGCCCCGTCAATGGAGCAAACATGTATATGAGGCCCTATATACATGGCCCCATCAAGATAGTGGAAAAATTCTATATATATGCACAACCCCACTTAGAAATTTTTACATTTTCTCATAAACACCAAGGGAGTTTTTCAAATTTTCAAAGCCCAAAACCTTCCAGAGCCCATAACTTCCTAACCATTTATCCAAATCACTCCGTTCTTCAACCCTATAGCTATCAGAGGTAAGCTCTTCATCGTGGGGGTCACAAATGTGCCATTTTTAACAAAAAAATTTTCACCATTTTTCTAACTCCCACAAAAGTTTAACTAAGAACTCAACTATTAAACATCAAATTACAAGAGTTAAACCTTCCCAACAAGCTTTCATAGAATTTACAATAAATAATTAATAAAATAGTTAATTTGACATGGTCCAACCTTAGCCAAAGTGTAACTAACTAATGAGAGAAGGCATTCAAAACTTTAAAGTTACACATTATATCTACTAATCCATGGATGTGTTGTGAGCATAAATGGAACCAAAAGGAAAGCACATGCAGGAAGCAAGACCATCTCAACCAAGGGAAAAACAACCTAGAATTGGAAAGGGCCAAGAAAAAGCCTAAGAAGAACCACTTGCAACCCATGCCATAGGTCCTCTCAAGAACCAAGGTGGAATCTATTTGACAAATTTCAGAACCAGCAGCAGTAATAGAACATTCCCATCAGGATGATGCACTAGCTCAATAAGAAAATCTCAAGGTGACCTTGATAGAAGCTTACCTAAATTAGATTAGATCTAGGGAGGTCCAAAACATAGTGCTTCAGGAGTTAGACTTTGGCCCTTTCCCGAAGCAAGCACCAAAAGAAGTGCAGGACCAACTAAAGGCCTCTCCCATGTGGCCAATCATCACTTCCATTGTGGAGTGGTACATGGGAGAGACATTTTTATTCTAAAACAACAAGCAAGCTTATTCAATGGTCCAAATCAAGGACATTTCAGTGTCCTACTTGATGCAAGCCATTTCTGAAGTGCTCAGGTTACTAAAAATAGGAATAAGTCTCGCTAAGATTCTAATGCAGGTAGACCCTAGCATCAAGAAAGAATGGGTGCGATAGTGCTATGATGTCGACCATAAGGAGTTTGGTGCACTCACATAAATAGAAAGGATCCATTACAAGATTGCAACCTTCCACCTCAATCCCATGGTGAGGGCAAGCAAAATCTCCACCTTTTCTACCCGTGCATGTGCTGCTCTAAGTGGGAGGTTCCCTGTCAACCTTCCATAGCTGATCTATCTAGAGATTGAGAAGAAATTTAGAGAAATGAATGTGGAAGGAAGGCACTTCCCTTCCCATGCCTTATTAGAAAACTCTGTTAGAGGGGAGGAATAGTCTATTATACAAATGATGCTATTAGACATTCTCTAGCTGCTACTTGGGTGGAGATGATGAAAGAGAAGATGCCTACAATGATCATTCAAGAAGAGAAGCAGCAACCACCACATCCACCTACTACTCAAACAACTATGCCAAACGTGGCTGCAACAGCCCAACGATTGAGAAAATACCGAGAATGATTCTTAAGTGAACAAGAGCAATGAGAAAGCACAAGTGGTGGGGACCCATCTGTGTACAAACTAGCAATGAGTCACCTAAATGAGGTGGCCCAAATAATCAGCTTGATGAGTGGAGGTGGACTCATTTTCTTAGCCTAAAGAATGTAGTTGCTTGCGAGGTTGAATCCTAGCACTAGAAAGGTTACAATATCTCTTATAGAGTAGTAGCCACTCCTAGAAATTTTTGGCAATAGCACAACCTTCTTGATGTATTTAGAGGAAGGTGAGGGGGCAATAGTATTGGTGATGTAGCACCAAGGACAAGAGATAGTAGCATAGGTGGTTGTGATAAAATAGCTGAAACCCTTAATGCACCTATGTCATTTGTACTAGATGCCACTACACTCAAGGATGTGCAGACGTCTACAAGAACCACAAGTGACAAAATAAATGTAGCACAGCATGAAGAACTATTAGTTTGACTAGTGGGAATCAAGTAATCGCTTCCAAATGTCTTTGATCTTTTGGAAAATATTATTGCAATCCAGTATGAGCTACTCGAGGCAAGGGGCAAAAACATCATCTTAGAGGGGCAACTCGAAATAACCAAGGAGCTAAATGAACACTTGACTACTGAACTTGCCAAATTAAGAGCACAAATTGCCGACCCTACATTTCTCAACCTAGCATTGACAAGAGATGAAGTTATTGAACAACTTCATACTAGACTGAAAGGAGTTGAGGGTGAGATGGAGATGGTGATGTTCTACCAATCCTTGGTAGAGGCCACATAGCACAAAATTCAGAAGGCCTTGGATCAGACCCACCAAAAGAATGTACAATTGATTGTAAAGAACCATTGCTTATAGAATGTTGATGAGCACAAATAGTAATTAACTAACTTCATCCATCAACAGTAGGAGCAACTAGCTAGAGCGAACACAAAGCTAAGGAGATTGGCAGTAGAAAACAGAAACCTCTCCATGGAGAAGGTCTAAGCCCTTCACTAGAAGACTATGATCGAGGTAGTATCCTGAAAATTGGAGGCTCTCAAATTTGAGAGAGTCAAGGATCATTATAGAGAATAGGTAAGTCTATAAAAATAGGTGAATGAGAAACACATCTAGTTTACAAAGGTGAAAGTAAATGAAACCCTCTAGCAACTCTAGCAAGGAAGAGAATTATGGCAACCTATCATTGATGGGATAGATGCCTACAATAAGGTAGAAATCTGCATGAAGGAGTTGTAGATTGAGGAGATAATGAAATACATGGAGCTTGCCAATCTTTGATATGCAAATCTGGCCATGTTGACTACTTGATGGCCATGGTCAAAATTCAAGAATAAGTGGCCAGCTTGTACTTATATGAGACCAAGTTCAAGCATCACAAAGACACCAAGCAAAAGCTTGCCATGGCAAACACTACATTCAAAGCTCTCAAGGGAAAATACACTAGATCTACTGCTAAGAACCTGGCTAGAAGGATGAATGACTACCAAGAGCTACAAAACATAATTAAGACATTCGATGTTAAACACAAACAATTCACTGCCTAGTTTGTTAATGTAAAAGAGTTGTTCCCAGTAATGCCCTATCTGTGGTATATTCCCATTCCGGCCCACATTGGTGATGCCATGTGGACTATGAATGATCCCCAGAGTAAGGAGAAGAAGATGAAGGCATTACTAGATGCCTTTCACCTTTCGTCGGAAGTTGCTATTGCAGCAGGATAGCCATAGCTACCTTAACCATCACACATGCCCGAAGCCAACAAATGTCCTTCAAAACCTGAGGAACCTCCACTGCCTAGGACTATCTGATCTTCTCCACTACCTTCACACCATCAGAAGATGTGTTATCCAATTTTGTGTAGTCATTTCACGGTGTTCAATTTTGTGTCATGAACACCACAATTTTTGTAATGTGTTGATTTATACACTTGGGCACTTAGTTTTGTTATGTCAAGAGTCAGTCTATAATTCCATACTTTTTCAGTTTTGTAAAGAAAATTGAGAATGAGTTTTCATTCAATTGTGGGGGTATGATGAGCATCAAAGTATCACATCGATGGGGCCTCGTTTACATGGTGTTGCCTTATCAATGGGGCCTATGGTGTTGCCTTGTCGACAAGGCCATGTCGTTGTAGCGTTTGCTACATCTATAAGGCCTCGTCAACGTAGCCCTGTGATAAAAACTATAAATACAAGCTCACAACTGTGTTTATGAAGAGTCAAGTCATAGTAGTAGCAAAGCTCTTGCAGTTTTTTCATTTGAAAGTTAGAATATTTCTCTGAGTGCCCGCAAGAGGAGTCATAAAGTGTACAAATATTTATTCGAGCATTGTTGTACTTAAACCACACTAGTGTGTACAGCAATAAAAACGAGCCTTTTGATCAAACCTTGCAGCACTTAAAATAGATTAATGATTTATTTATGCATTCACTATTTTCATTAAATATGCAATTAATTAAGATAAATTAGACTTTAGCGATTAGTTAATTATTTAAGCTAGGTAGATTAAACACATAAGTACGATCACTTCGAGTATAAACACGTATTCACTTGGTAATCCCAACAACGTTATTACTTGGTGTGCCAAGTAGCATAGCACTTGGTAACCCTGCAGTGGACACATGGGTTTAGGATGTGTAGGGAAAGTGGGACCAAATGCATATGTCAGGACTTGTTAGAGATTAGTTAAGTAGTTAAATTAAATTAGTTATTAAATTACTTCATCTCAAAACTCTAAGCACCAAGGAATATAAAAGATAAAATAATAAAAATCATATGCCTTAATTACACTTAACCATACCCTTGTGCATCACAAGTGTAATTGGGAAGACAACAAATGACCATTAGGGCAAAGTTCACTTCCTAGAAGACTAGTGTACCGAAAACTATAAAGTCCACGAAATTCTATTAGATCGCACGTGAACACCTCATGATTTGTATGGTTTAGCATAAGGGTACCTTCACCATTCATTAAAAGGAGAATCCTCTCCTTCCACATCTTATAATTATCACTCTTTAATTTAGAAATGTCACATTTAAAATTATAGTTCACAGGTTGTATAACTGCATAAATTAAAACATACCGATGTCACTAAATTTTAGGTTAAAATACTATATGGCAAGTTTACCAATATAAATCATGCACAAATATGAATCAAATGACATAAAATTATCTATGGGCTACATTTTAATTCAAACATATTCATATATCCTTATGATGAAATTATATCCTTTTTCAAAATCCTTGTGGGAAAATTAAGAAAAATAATTTAATACATCATCCTGATTAATCATATTAAATATAACAAAAATTCTTGTGGGATAAATCTATTATATTACATATAATTAATCACAATCTAATGTTTATTTACCTTATGTGATCAAAAGCTCTTAATATATAATTTTACACAATTAAAGATGTTGTGGCTACTCTCTAATTATACAAAATTATATAGATCATTAGTCATGATTTTTATGTTGAAAAACTATGCATATATCAATGTCACTTTATAAATATATACAAAAAAATATGCATAAAATTAATTGTTTCTAAGACAAATTACCAAATTCTAACATTTCTTAAAAAATATGGTAATAAACATCATTTGTTTCAGAAATATTAATAATATGCAACTTTATTCTCATACCAGAACACATATGTGGCTATCAATATGAAGGTTATGCAATGGAGCTATCCTATCAAAAAATACAGACAATAATGCAAGAGCTATAGTGGGAATATTGGTCGTAGAGAGCCCATGTAGGGAACATAGAGGCTACTTTACACTTGTCTCCGCCTTATTGGCTGTTATTCCAAAGCATGGGGTCCACCCTTATAGGTGGGGCACTTTCTACCATGTGGCCTAGGGACCTTTCTCAACTTATCTTTCAAGGATAGAGGTCGGAGCACCTCACAACCCACTCCCTCTTGTTTGGATTCTCCATCCCATAAACTTTTTTGACATTGCTTTCAAAGTGAAAAAAAAAAAAAAAGCCAAAAGAGATAAAAACACCCCAACTATTCAAAATACTATAAACTCCAAGCCAAGCTCCACTCCATAAGCCACGTATCTATTTTAAATCATTTATGCCTACAGCAAATTCAAAATCAAGCACCATACATAATTTAACAATAAACAGTCAATAACTGAATTGACTCAAATTTGCCATAATTAAATCCACGCCAATTTGACACCATTATAAGAGCTGTAAAACAAATACGGTTAAGCATCAAGACAGAGACCAACGTAGGTGGCTCTGATACCAAATGTTAGAAAAAAATTGTGCAGAAAACATTGGCTAGACAACATAATAACTGAATTGCACATGGAATCAAAAATGCGAAAATAAATCGAAATTGACCTCCAACCATTGATGCCTTTACATGAACTTCTTGTGGTAAGTGTTTTGATTCTTTTATTACACCGATGCTCAATAACGATGGTGTATGCAAACTCTAAACACATGTGACAAAGACAAAAGTATAACACTAGTGTGATTTCTTCTGATGCCTGTATTCTCTCATCAAAAATATTTTATAGGCTAAAAAAATGTTAATTATCAAACTGTAGATTTAAATGGCAAATATGAAACCACTCTTGTGATAACTGTTACAAATTGTTAATTTTCCTATAAAACCATTGGTTTTTCCTAACGGTCACATTTATGAAATTGTTAGTTTCCCGTAATAATCACATTTATAGAATCTTTACAAACCGTCAATTTTCCATAAATGGTTACAAATGAGAATATCCACATTTGTACTTTTATCTTTAATATTTTTGCTCATTTCTACTTTTATATTTTCAAATTTTATGTTATGATAAAATTATCGATTACAACCTTGCAAAATCGTGCACCTTCGGTGTGTCTTTGCCTTTGTGGCAACAAATTTTTGCATCAACAATTATGTTGCATACAATTTCATTAACCTTTCTTCATTTTAACTTCATGCATCCATACTACTATCTTGATTGGAGCATTTATCTTAAATAACAAAAATTATATGATTGGAGCATTAAGTAGCAAAAATGCTTCCAACTAAATAATAGTACACCTCGAGATATATAGCTAACATCATACTTACCATAATCCATATTCAAGATAAAAACCACAAAAATTTATAACTTTAAAACAACTTACAAACCTACTATAATGGGTCATCGTAGGGAACTTGTTAGTGCTCCTGGATTTATCTAAATCTCCTCATGACAAAAAAACTTATATTGTTTTACAGAAGATTTATCCCTTTTGGCCAGTGGTCCAAAGATTTACCGCTTTTTGGCCAGTGGTGGAAAACAGCCATTGTAGTAACAGAAAAAGCCAAAGACAGTGAAGCACAATTGATACTGAAGTGAAAAATAGAACAGTAAGAATCAACGCCAAGCGTAATGAGCGAAGCAGCAATTACACTGGAACTGGCACTGCACTCTCTTGGGTGGAACAATGATTAGTCCATAATGCTAAGATACCAACATGCAAATGGAACGTCATAGCAGATAAATAAATGCTCAAAAGGTGACAAGTGAAAAATGGTAAGAATCAGACAAAAAATGCTGCAACTAAAGTTGTCGGGAATCTCGACCGTTCAGAGACAATAAGATACGCAGAAACATAATGAGAATATCCACATCCTGTATCTGGAACGCAATAATTTGGAAGGGCAATTCTCAACCTAATTCTAATTTGGATTGGAGACCAAACATAGCAATAGCAATAATTCCAAATAAATCCCTGCTTGAAGCAGCAATATTTTGCATTAATAGCCACTGCAGTACCGTTGCATCTGTCAAAATGTTTTGTGCATTCTCCCATACACAATCAAAGACTATTTTATTTAGAAAAGTATAGAACTTGCGTAAAACTTATTTTCCAAAAACAAATTTATTGCCTGTTGTCAAATTTTAATCTCATCCTGTTCATGAAAACGAAGTGCTTTGGAAAAGAAAAATGCCGCCATTTATGCCAGCTTGGTCAACGAATCTTTCAGATTCTGCAACTTAACTTCTCCATCGTCACTAGATGTAGGCAAATGCACTATATTTGAACTGCTGGAAGAGATAACATCTTCAGGTCCATAACTTGTGGGGCTTCTTCCTGACTTTTCACTTCCATTGTTGACAAGACCTTGCAAAATGATGGTTTTGTGAAGCCCGCCCATCATCTCTTCCAAATCAGTATCTCCTTTTTCACCCACAAAAATGTACATGTTTGCTAAATCCAGGCCCCATCGAACATAAAAATATCTAAAATACAAACGGTAAACTAATTGTTTAGGTACAGCTGAATTTGGAAGGACGATGAAATAACCAGGAAAAAAAAATTTCATTGAAATCTACAGTAAATCACCTTAGAGCTTGGGCTCGAGAAGCATGGAGAGGCAAAAGGTGCAACCGAGTTGAATTTTGGCAGTAAACCACATGGCATCTTAAACCTCTCATCCTTAGTTTCTGTCTCAACTCGTCTGCTTTCATGGCCTGGAATATTGAAGAAAGGATTAGAAGTGAGCTACTTCACATAGCTTCTTAATATAGAAAAATTTTTAAAACGAAAAAACAAAAAAAAAAAAAAGATGCCGCTCATCATAGCACATTCTTCACCTTAAAAACTGGCCTTTCTTAATTAATCACGATGTCTCAAATGGCTAAATGAACCATATTAAATAGCAGGCCGGTGTTCAGGAGGGACACAGTATAGAATGTATGTAGAAACAACAAATATGGCCATAACGTATGAAACATCCGATTCTCTATTTACAGCTCAAATTGAGCATACTGGATTTTGGGCAAGGGTTAAAATAGTGGGGATGTATTCTGACTCAACTCATCCGACTGGATAGTACCAGGTTTCATCCATATTAATGAAGATCAAATCAACTTATAAAACAATAGCATTAAATATCCACGAGAGATGCCACAATTATGGATGATGGTGAGAGATAATTAATACTTAATTATAGATAATAAGTGCCATGCCGAATTACAAAGTTAATGGAACAAATCCAAATGAGAAAACATGGCTAGAATTATAAATATAATGCAGCCCAGAATTCAGGGCTACCTAACATCCAATGTTTGCATCCTAGCTATTCCATAGATAAATGTCACAGCTGGCAGAATTTTAGTAATCAAATACAAATAAATCCAAATCCACAATTCGAAGTCAAAATTTACCGTTGATGGGTTCTCCACTTTAAAAGCCAAACAATGAGAATTGCATCGATTTGGATCCTCTGCAATGAATGGAGGATTATGCAATTGAGCTAGCTTCTTCATACTTCTTTTCAAACCTTGTTCACCCCAGCGATAATTGATATGAGAGCAATAGTCCTGATCAGGAATAAGAGGTGTATCAAAGTTCTTGCCTGCAGTATAGTACAGTTCACTTCCACTGCTGCAAATGAGAGCATCAACAGTGGAGAGTTTGATTGCCCCTGCTCTGAGCATCGAAAGTGTTTCAGAAACTGTCAAGGCAGTTGATAAGATAAACCCAGGAGATGGAAATTTGGAAGAGGAACGCACAGCATGGATAAGGTCTTGAATCATGGCTGCCATTTTAGCAGCATCTGGCTCACCATTTTCATCATAATCATCCACTGCAATGACAAATAAACGTTTTCTTTTCCTTAATAGCAACTTTCCAGGGGTGCTTGCAGTGCTCTTACGATCTATGGTACAATTTTCTTCACACGTATCCTGAGCATTATCTTGCTTGTTGCGTTGTTTTGCCTTGTACAGTTCCACAATCTTCTTGACTTCCTCAGGAAGGGCATCATTCCCACTATCCTGCTTTTGCATGTCTCCTGAAGGTCTATCTAAATCAATTGAAAGTCTCAGAGAGGAATCATAGGTATCCTTTATGGAATCTGAACCAAATTCAGATTCTACATCTTCATCTGGGTCGTTTTCACTCTGCCAATGTGGGTATCTCATTCTACACTGTGAAACCTTTGATAAATATAATTTGCAATGTTGTGGCCAAGAATAGAGATATATGTTGTCCAGAGCATTTTTTCTGCACTTGGACCACAAATTCTTATCTGCAACAAGCTTGTACAATGCAGATGCTATGTCTTTCTCATCGTGAGGATCCACCAACAAGCCATTCTTCAATGTCTATAACAGAAAACATGTCAAATACAAAAGACATAAATGTTGATTGATCTGGAGCCTACCTTTAAAAAATGATTTCAACTGAGAAAAAAAACATGCAAACAGTCCAGCACCCTTTCAATATCAACTGGTCCTCCATTTTTGGTGGCAACCATAGGCAATCCATGAGCTGCTGCCTGTAAAGTATAAAATTTAATCATTGAAAAATTCTTAAATGTTGCATGCTTTTCCTTTTTCTTTTTTAACAAAAGGAATTCCAAAACTTAAAGCAATATTGTGCGTGCCAGAATAATATTGGTTTATAAAACAACCATTATCAAGACGTTAAAAATGTTACCTCAATCAGAGTCAAACCAAAAGGTTCCACAAGCGCTGGATTGATGAAAACACCCTATATTTGCAAAAGCATATAATATTGCTTTAAAATTTATGCATATAAACCTTGCATCAAAAAAATTCCAAGAAAATACCATATTTTTAAATAACTTATATAATCAATTCATGAAAACTTAGGGAACCTTTGTTCTAGCTGCAAATCTGTATATATCAGCTACATCACTTTGCTTATGATGCTTGGGGTATGCAACTTCTCCATAGAGGTCATACTTATCAATAAACTTCAAAACAGTTGTCAGCACATTGGCACTTCCTGCAGACATTTGGTCAATATCATCACGATTTCCCATGACCAGCATCTGCAAATCCAACAGGTTATCAAAAGTTAATGTTATTACTAAAACAATAAAAGGAAATTTAATTCCTAGACTTTAAATTATAAAAAAAACGTTACCAAATTTGCCAATTTCCTCAACTTGCTGGATTCACCAAATGCCTTAACCAAAGTTGTGATGTTTTTCTTAGGATCAGGTCTGGCGAGAGCCAAAATAAGAGGTTTTGAAGGATTGTTTAGAAAACGCATGATCTGATACAGGAGTTCAAAGTAAGAATGCTGCGTATCTTTCTGGCTTGCCAAGTTTCTAAGAATGTAGAAAAGACAAACATATGCAGCACCAGCTCTAAAAATATGGAACGTGTTTGCTTGATTACCTCTCCCCACCAAGGAGATTCAGCCAACTGTGCTGAGTCTGACTCCCCATCAGCATTTTCTTCTGGAATTATAACATTACTGAAGTCCATTCCAGGTGGAATCACCTAAATAAAATAACAGATTACAAAAAGTCGAAGGTATTAACTTATCAATGCCATGACATCAAGGCTACTTTAGAAAAACCATTAATTAAGCTTTAAAACGGCAAAACTATTCAGTAATTGAAAAAGAAATAAAGTTCAATGCCACCAAAGTTCACGATAGTTCACTTACTGCCATACGAGGCATGCATAAGCCATAGGAACCTAATCCACGTTGAGCACGAAGCCTCAACTTTCTGTACAGTGTTGGATCAAAACCATCATAAAGGCCCCATTGCTCTTCAATTTCTTGTCTTGTACTTGTGACCAAAAGCTCAGCTGAATCAAGACAAAGCTCCTCAGCCTCAATTCTTCTCATTATTTTATAGGTTGAATTGATAGACTCCATGGATTCCCTCCCTTGCTTTATCAGCTGTTCTAATTTATTTCGGCCTAATGAATGGCCTGTAAACACCATTGGAACATTCAGGGCACCTGAGAGAAGACAAGCAGCATCCCCTGCATCTGCATAGTGTCCATGTATAACATAAGGCCATATAGGGCGACCCTCCCCCAATACCTCCCCAAGTACTTTAGAGATGTTGAGAATGTGTGCCAATGCACCATCTACAAACTCTTGTATATGTGGCCACAACAATTCTTTTTGAATGTACTTTTCTTTGTTTCCACATGGGATTCGAACTATGTATGCTCCTCCACTCTCTCCAATATCATCATCCTCAGAACTAAGCATCTCAGTTGGTTCTCCATAGCTAGAGTCAACTCCCTTGCAACAAATTTGCCTCGTTAACAAATCTACCCTGTATACCTCTGGCATCCTTGCAAGTGCTCTAGCAAACTCCACAACATATTTAACCTGAAAAGAACATTGTCGTGTGATATTTGTAAGAAAGAAAGATGCATACACACTTCTACATAAACTCAAGATGGTTCACAGATCCTTCCATTTACCTGTCCTCCTGTGTCAGAATCACGGCCAAGTTCCATATTTTCTCCTCTTACCAAACCATGCAAACTGCAAAATTAGAAGCTAGTGTTCATGTCAAACTGTAAGGAGCAAATCCAAATATCAATTTTGCATGTACTTTTTCCATTGTAGAACTGTTAAAAGCTATAATTAAATTTTTATATAATTAATATGGACAAAACATGTTCTTGTGGCACCAGCTGCCTTTTTGACACACTATTCAGTATTTATAAATCTGTCATGTGGTTCAGTGGCATAGGTAGGACTGAAGCCATGCAGGGCGATGCTGTGAAACTAAATTTTAGAATGAAGGGACAAGCTAAAATCTAGAACATCAATTAAATTTCCAGCAAATTACCAGATTTACAAGTGCATGAGATATCTTCACCAGTTGGCTCAAATTCTCTTCGGTATTTATAAATCTAACATGTTGTTCAGTGCATGGTTAAGACTGAAGGCATATGGGCGGCTACTGTCAAATTAAATTTTGTAATAAAGGGATAACACAAAATCTGGAACATCAATTAAATTTACAGCAATTTACCAGATTTACAAGCGCATGAGATATCTTCAGAATCTGACCTCAGACACGTTATCTAATAATTAAATGTACAAAGATAACATGATATTACTGGAATCCAATATATAGCTTCGATTCACCATGAATGGGCAGTAGGCATTTCAGTATATTCTATTGTAATATCATTTAGATTTTTTTTAAGAAAAAGAAAACCTTCTAAGAATTTAATGCCTAAATAATATGAGAATCATAAAGCTCCTCCGTCAACTTTATATGTAGAAGGGCAATATTAACATATTACACAAAGCAAATGCATAAGAAATAAGGATCTAAAGCATTCCCAATAATCGAAACATCCCAACCATTATAACTATTTAAAGGAACGCCAGATCCTACAGGAGCAACTGACAATAAAGGATTTTAAAGGTTATCCCTATAGTTTTGTGAATAGGAGAGAACCCCAACTATTTCAGTAATAGAACGTAACCTGGTTAACCTATAGTCAATTGTTACTGATTTTTTTTCTCACAATCTTACGAATGCTGCAGTTGTTCTTACAGAAATTGAACAAGTTCTTGCAATCTCATGGCAGTTTTCCTATTGTTAAACCTGATAAATTAATCCGAAAACAATTTAATATCTAAAAAATAAAATAAAATCACCGTACCTTATCATAACAATGTATAACCGCTTCTCTTTTTGCACATGTGGGTCGCCTAGAAGTTGCAGATTGAAATGGCTTTCAGACAATTTCATGCTCAAACCGCCAATTGCCGGATCAAAAATTTTCTCTCCTTCAGACAAATCTTCCGACAAATCTTCAGCAGCATCTCTGCGACCACTCTCTCTCTCAATCCGCCGTTGTTGTGTAGTCTTCTTTTGCGCATAAGCAATCTATGCAGCAGCAAGTATTTTTTTAAGGGAAAATAAAAACATAAAAACCAAATAACAAACCAAAAAATGTGATACATACTAACCTTCTTCTTGGCCCGACTAACGTGCCAAATTCTCCAACACAAATTCTCGAGCCTGCAATTCCTCTCCTCTGCATTTTTGGTCGCTGTAACCTACCATCATGCATTCATACAGAAAACAACATGTTCAACAAAACAGGCGCCACAACACAGTGCATTCCTGGAAACATAACTGAAAAACTTGGAAAAAAAAAAGAAACCAAATTCCCCAACAAAATTCATGCAGAAAATAATACAGATCTAAAGTTTTCTTATTTTCAACAAAGGAAACATCACGAATATCAATTTAGCTGAGAACAGACCTTGACCCAGAAATGGTGAAGCTCGGTTTCGTCAGTGCGCACGACCTCGTCAATGAAATATCTGGCAGGATTGAACGCAAAAGCCAAACCACCGCCCGGACCTTCGCCATCAACATGTTCCTCAACATCTTCAACAGCATCGCTGTTTGACAGAATCTTCTTGTCCTGCTGCGTAGGCCCGCCATCAAGAATGGCTTCCATATAGCCATGGATCCATTCGTTCCCTGCCATTGTCGCCAAAACCCAGAACCCGAAATCCTAAAATTCCTTCTTCAAGTCTCTGTAAACAGAAAATCTAAGAAAGCTCAGCAAGTTTTGAATGCGTATAGAAAAACTTCAGAGACAACAATGGCAACCAAATGCAGTAGAATTACAATGCTAGCTGCGAGATCAGTCAGCCTGCTGCTGCTGCAATTTTGCAAATGGCGCTCGTTACTTTTCTCCTCTCTTAATATCAGTCAGAACAAACGAGTGGCACACTCCACCACGTTTAGCATACAGGCGGTTGTCAGAGTTTATTCTTTTCCACCGAAAAAAGCTCAATCCGGAAACATCGCTCTACGCTCCACCTCATATATGCTTTGCACACACGATTCATTTCATATCACAGATTATTCGTTTTTGGAATTTTCCTTCATCTATTTTCATGTCAGCTTTCCATCAATAATTCAAGCATTGCATGTCTTAGGCTTCTTCGTCTATGGATTTCGTGGGGACACCTACAGAAGCAATGAACATGACCGACTTCGTTACGAGATTTTGCACGCTTGTGGGAGCAGATATTTTGGAATTTTGCAAATCCCGCCAGTAATCACATGATCTTGGCTTTGCCACATTGGTACGCATCATGCATTTTCAATCTTCTTCTTCTTCTTCTTTTTGGCAACTTTAAGATCTAACGTCAACGCCACATCAGAGGCCCATTTCATTTACGGAACAAAATGTTTCAAAAAAACGATTCACTGTTCTTTAGGGACAAAATCTAACAGCACTGATTGATGCTTTTCTGGGATCATCGTCTGAATCTTTAGCTGATACTTTCTGCTAGAGGATCCTGCTCTTACTTTCAACTCTCTTCTTGCTCTTGAGACTTGTTTCTTAATTCATATCATGGCCTAGGGGTGGTGCTCTTTCTTAATATCAACAAGTGGCTTTGCAGGTGTCTGCATGTAACAAAACGAGTGCACAAGGCCATGTCGATTCATTGAAGGGGACTAGAACTGGAGCTGGACCACTGGACCTTTCTCAGCGTTCCTGCGCACATTTCTTCAACTTGCTTCAGAAAGTTACATTTCGATGACTATGTTATCCCTCGAGTTGGCAACGACGTAAAAGGTTTAGAAATTTGAAGCAATACAATACAGTTCAGGACTTCTTCCTCGGTTTCTTTTATGAAGTAAATCTTGCGGTTCGACCTGCACGACATGCACATCCCCTAAGGGGGGTGAATAGGCTGTATCTGTAAAATTTAAAAATTCTAACAATTATTTTACCATGAGACTTAAAATTACAAATCGGTTGAATAAAATGGGAGTCAAATGAATTTGATCTAAGAGCAAAAACAAAATGCAAAAAATCAAAAAAGGAAAGTACAAATGGAGGTTTTTATAGTGGTTCAACTTGGGCCTAATCTACTTTGCAAGGACTATATAAATTTTTTCTTTCTATGGGTTTCCTTGCAACTTCTTCCACTCCTCAAAGAACAACACTAATTTCAAGGGTTTGGAGTACAATGTTTTCTCATATTCTAACTTTCTCATATTCCCATTCTCTTCTTGATCTTCCTACCTTTGCTACTAAAATATTGATCTTGAGCTAACAATCCATCTCCACCCCAGCTCCAATGTTCAAAATCATCATAGTCATTGATGAAACGTCAATAAGATAGGCTACGTTGATGGGCAACAACCTCATTGATATAGCCCTGTTGACGCATGGTAGGATGCGTTGACGTAAATACGTCGATGTTGATGCAGTTGTTGCCTTTATAAATGTGTGCATCCCTTGCATTTATAGCACTTTTTGATCGTAGAGTTAGTTGAATTCTTGTAGTTTCTTCATTCCAAAGTTAAAATATTTCCCTCTGAGTGCTCATAGAGTAGATATATGAAATTGTACAGAGTTTTATTTGAATGATCATGTATATGGACACATTGGCATGATGAGCGATAAAATTGAGATTTCCTACATCTATTGTAGCACTTAGACTAGTTTACTGTTTCCTTTCAGTACTTTACTTTATACACAATTTACTTCTATTTTCTTAGTTAATTGATTAAAATGATTAATTATAAGCATGTGAGTATACGTTTAGGATGTATAAGACAAGTGGAAACGGTTACTCCACATTAGATTAGCTAGCTTAGTGATGAGTGGCAAGGTACCCTTACACTCAACCATACGAATACAAGCGTAACACGTGCGATCCAATCGAACTCTGCAGCCTAAGTGCCTACACGCCTCATGGAACACTTAAGGTTAATTATTCGTTGTCTTCCCAGACTTACTTGTATTTGTCACGGTGTATGGTTAAGTAAGTCTGAGGTATATGATTTTTATAACTTTTAGGTTTTATCTCCTATGTTGATAAGGTAAAGGGTTGAAGAGACTAATTACTAACTTTAACTAACTAACTAAGTCTGAATTAAGCTAGCGTCAGCATCCATTCCCACTTACCGTTCACACTCTAAACCAATGCAACCTTGGTTACCAAACGCTAGTCGTTGCTAGGATCACCAAGCGTAACGCACGTGCTTGAAGCAATCGTCTTGAGGCACTTAACTAGGAGAGAAGGGTTGAGAGAGATTTAATAACTAATAAAGCGATTAAATGGTAAACAGTAAATAATAGTAAATAAAATCCTAATTAGCCTATTCCATGCACTGCAAGGTTTATCCAAGAAGTTCATCTTTATTGCTGTACACAAACTTGTGTTCAGGTACAATATTTGCTCAAATAAAGATCTGTTCACTTTGGAGTTCATACTGTGGGCACATGGAAAATATTCTATCTCTGGAGGGATCAAACTACTAGAGTTTCACTCCGGTCTAAGCCTAGGATGAGAAATAAGGGAGAGCTACCTCTTATTTATAGACTTGGTGGTGCACCGCGATATCGCGTACGCGATATGGCAACCCATGTGATATTTCATCCCATCATACCCCCATGACTAAATGAAAACTCATCCTCGAGTTCCTTTCAAAATATTGGGATGGTATGTGATTATTGACTCAAATGGAACTAATGGGATGACATGTGAACGGATCATCATTACAAGGCAAGACAAAACTGGTGTTCATGACAACAACAGTGAACACCTTATTACATTGACATCAGGCCTTATTTGGCAACTTGAGAAAGAGAGAGAGAAAGAAGTTTTGCTACTGCCAACGCCAAGATTGCACCTTTCGTTGTCCATCCATAAGCGCCCATCAATCTTGCTCCTTACATAGCTGCTTTCAGCACTGCTCCATTCCAAGTGTTTTCTCTAGATCCAATTTGTTGTTGCATGATTGTCATTTGCACACACAACACAGTCTTTATATTAGCAAGGGTAAATGAATTTCAATGTAGTTGATACCTTGCTTCGGTGAAAGGTCCATTGGCTAAGTTGTGGTATGGCTGATACGGGTTTGGAGATATAATATTGATGACTACTGAAGGTGTAGGGGTTAGGAGAAAATCGAAAAAATTGGGCCCTGTATCCCCATGACTAATAGCGAACCTCCAGTAGCGATAGAATGGAGAAAGAAAAAGAATCAAAAAAGATGGAGAAAAAGAGAGAACTATGACATCAATGAAATGGATGTCAAGATGGAAATGAACAAAATAAAATGGATTGCAAAAATGTTAGGGAAAAGAATTTAACTGGTGCACCAAATAGGAATGTTAGTGGATCCTCCCCAAAGTAGGCTCATGCCCTTAATGCCCTGACAAGCCCACATTCAAAGAGTCCGTAGGCTCTGGGAACATCATTGGGAACAAGAGTTAAAGTCTTAACCGCAAGAATTTACCAAAAAGAAAACAATGCGTCAACTAAAATATACACTAAGGATACAACCAGCAATGAGGTGAACAATGGAGAGAAAGACGGAGAGAAGAGAATGTAATGGAATCTCAAGAACAAGGTGGTGTACAGCCCCTTGTGAAGTTTAAGATTAAGGCAACTTAGCAAATCCCATTCCAAGTCCGGCCTCAAAAAAACCACATCCAGTGACTTCGCATTAATGCATTCGGCTAAACCATCCACTTGAAGTGAAAGAATGCCTTCGCCTAAGAGCCACCACCATTCCAACGAAACAAAGGAGGAGAGAATGGGAAGCGAGAAGGGCCTTAGTTAGAGGAAACTTTTTATTTTAGTTCCATAACTAGTGCTTGTAGCCCAAATAATTATTTCATCTAAGGGGTGTGCTTTGAATTCTCACTTTCTCTTTCTCTTTTTTTGTTCTTTTTTTTTTTGTGTTTTGTTTTTATGTGTTTATGCGTGAGAACCACACCATGCAAAGACTTTGTTATTTTTATTTGCTCAGCTTCTTGATAATTGGGTAACATCGAAGTAGTAAGAAAACTCAAGAAGAAAACATCCAAGCACCCAAGAGAATGGCCAACACAAATGCATCAAGTTCCCTTGAAGTCACACCCTTTTCAATCCTTGAGTCCTTCCTTAGCTTGAGAAATGTCAGTCATTGATTCGTTAGAGTTCTTATTTAGAAAGGGACTATCCATTTCCAAGCCAAGAGAGACCATATAAATTTGTGGATGTATGTATGAAGTGGACTCATTGCCTGCTATATCAAAAGAACCATACCTTAGTATCAACATCATAACTTAAAGGTAAAAACCAAACATTAGCAATCATTAGGAAAACAGTTCATACCATCATGCAGAACACTTATTGAATGACAAACTTACAGGGTGGATAACACACATACACATAATGAAAAAGTGTATAAATGATGTTGTAAAACAAAAACAAGAAAAGTTAAAGAAATTTGTAAAACAAAAATGTGTAAAAAAAAATTAAAAAGAATTGAGGGCCTCGATTTATTAGCATAGGTGGCCATCTCCCCCATGACTGAATGGAAAGGAAGAGATCCAAAATAAGGAGTGTGGTTGTCCGCTACCAGAGATGTGAGTTGCACTGGCTGTTCTTGGTTCATGGAAAGGTTTGGTTTGTTGCACATTGACCAGTAGTCTCTTATCAGGGGTTTGAGGCTTGTATATTGTCATGGCTCCCGAGGGAAAGGTCATATGTATAATGTAGGGTCCCTCCCACAATGTTTAAAATTTCGTACATTGTGGTACATGTGCGGGATTCCAGTAAAGAACCTTGTCTTCAGGTTGGTATTTAACCTTTCGAATTTTTGAGTCATGACGTTGTTTGTTGTATGCCTTGTGTATCTCGTTTGATGACAGGGCAACCAATCGATTCTTGTTTAGTAAATTTAGAGATGTCAATCATTGTTTTTGTGCTAGATCAAGGTCAAGGTGGAGGTCACATGCCATGGAGAGTGTACGGAGCTCCGTTTGAATTGGAAGTTTTGGGATTTTTCCATACACCAACTCATAGGGAGAGTAGCCTGTAGGGAGTTTCCAAGTGGAGTGGTACGCCCAGAGAGAGTCATTCAGTTTCGTGCTCCAATCTCACCTAAATTTGCTAATTGTTCTCATTAATATTCTCATAATANTCACCTAAATTTGCTAATTGTTCTCATTAATATTCTCATAATATCTCGGTTGGTGACCTCGGCTTGGCCATTAGCTTGGGGGTGATAAGGTGTGGTCAATTTATGTTCCACTCCTAAGCGTTGCATCAACTTGCGAAAGGTTGCACCCATAAAATGTGTTCCATTGTCAGAGATGAGTGCATGCGGCACACCAAACCTATTTACAATTTGTTGTTGTACAAATCGTGCAGCTGTAGATGATGTGCAATCTGTTACAGCAGCTGCTTCAACCCATTTGGTCAAATAGTCAATAGCAACAATAATATAAGCCTTCCCATTGGACATCGGTCTAATAGGCCCCATAAAATCTATTCCCCAAATATCGAAGGGTTCTAAGGATTGAATCCATTGTTGTGGACCCTCCATTCTAGTAGTCATTCCACCATCTCGTTGACAGCAGTCACAGGATTGGACAAACTGATGGGCATCCCAAAATAGCATTGGCCAGTAGTATCCTGTAAGCAGGATCTTAATGGCCATTCATCTCCTTGCATAGTGGCCCCCATAGGGACCCTCATGAGCATCCTGGAGAACTCTTAACTAATCCTCATCGGGCACACACCATCGAACCAAGCCATCAGGACAGACTTTATAGAGTTGTCCCTTGATTTCCATGAAGTACTTGGTTTTCTGAAGAAACTGTTGCTTCTTCCTAAAGTCCAACCCCTGTGGTGTTTGTTGGGAGAGGAGATAAGTAAGAATGCTACTATACCAATTTGTTCCCGTGGGTTGGTTATTTATTACATCGGAAAAGAGGGTTTCATCAGGAAAGTGCTCAGATATGGCATATTCATCCTCTTTGTTGTCCCAATGCAACCGATATAAATGATCCGCAACTACGTTCTCGGTGTCTTTTCAATCTACTATTGTTAAATCGAACTCTTGAAGGATTACCAACCAACGTATAATACGAGGGCTAACTATTGGCTTGTTTATGAGGAACTGTATTGCACTATGATCTATATGAATGTACACTTTGTAGCCCAGCACATAGTGCCTAAATTTGTCCAGTGCAAACACTACAGCCATTAATTCCTTTTCGGTAGTTGTGTAGTTGAGTTATGCACCAGCAATACTCTTACTCACATAGTGGATGTAATAAGGGCGTTTTTGTTCATCTAACTATGTTAGTACGGCTCCTAAGGCATAATTAGATGTGTCGATCATTATATGAAATGATCTGAACCAATCGAGGGCTTGTAAAATAGGGGTTTCCACAAGCCTTTGTTTTAGAGTTTAGAATGCTCGTTCACATTCCCTGGTCCATTCGAAGGATGCATCTTTTTTCGTTAATTCTACCAATGGTTTAGCAATCTTGTAGAAGTTCTCAATGAATCTCCTGTAGTAGCCAGTGTGTCCAAGGAATGACCGAATATCTTTGACTGTTTCTGGTTGTCGAGTGATTCCTTGGATAACCTTTACTTTTCCTAGGTCTACCTCTATTCTTGATTGCGAGACCTTATGCCCTAGTACTATGCCCTCTTGAACCATCAAATGGCTTTTCTACCAATTGAGCTTTAGATTGGTTTCAACGCATCGTTTCAGCACCTGCTCTAACCAGTCTAGGGCTTGATTAAAGCTTGCCTCGTAAGTGGAGAAGTCATCCATAAAGACTTCCACTCTGTTTCCTATTTATTGTTGAAATATGCTTAGGACTAAACGTTGGAATGTGGATGGAACATTGCACAAGCCAAATGGCATTTGCTTATATGCGAACGTTCCCCAGGGACTGGTGAACGTTGTTTTGGCTTGATCTTCTAGTGCTATTTGTATTTGATTATATCCACTATATCCATCCAGAAAACTATAATAGCGATGCCCCGCTATAGTGTCCAAGACTTGATCGACGAATGACAACGAGAAATGATCTTTGAATGTTGCCATGTTCAGTAGCCTAAAATCTATACATACCCTCCATTTGCCTCCTTTCTTAGGAACGATTACTAGAGGACTAACCCATTCGCTATCAGCAATGGGATATATGAACCCACCCTTGAGGAGTTGCTCTATTTCTTCTTTCACTACCTATTTCAATTTCGAGTTCAATCGCCTCTGTGGTTTCTTTCGAGGCTTCATGGACGGGTCCGTGTAAATCCTATGTTGGCATATCCTAGGGTCTATTCCAGTTATCTTGGGGTATGACCAAGCAAAGGCTTTTGACCATTTATTGATTACCTTCAATAGGCTTTCTTTTTGTTTGGGGGCAAGTTTTGCATTGACAACTACCAGTTTTCCGTTTTCAAGGATCATGTATTCCAACCTAGTGGGCAATGGTTTTAGGTCTAGGGGCTCTTGTCTAAATTCCTTAGGAATCTCCAACTTCCCCCAATTAATGTTTTTTGAAGTTAAGAGCTGGAAGTTGGCAACGAACTTGCTCTAGTACGTCTGTGCTTTCAATGTAAGCACTAGTTATCACCTCAGTTAGTTCCATGCATGTTATTGAGTTTCTCCCTTGATCAGCCATTAGCCATTGGGTGTTTTCTTATTGTGTGGCTGATGCATATAGGCATTTTTGTATGTTAATATCTTGTGCACACCGATTGCATGCAGGCAATGTTAAACTTCGCATCACCCATGATTTCTGCACGCAATGGCACCCTGTGTCACTATATGTGATGCATGGAACTCTCTTCCTCTCAATCTTCCCAAAGTATTTTTCTTGGATATTTCCAAGGAAAGATTGTGGATTCCTAGGTGTGCATCAATTGTACTCAGCCATGCCCTTCCCATTATTATTGGGAAATCCCCTTTGTCATTGTTTATTTGGATCACTAGGAAATCAGCTGGGTATGACCAACCACCCATGGTGGTAACAATGTCCTCAACCTATCCCAAAGGAACAATGATGAACTAGTTAGCCAGCTCTAAGTGAATATTGCTCTTCTTGAGTGGAGGCAAGTTCCAGGTGTTGTACAATTCTTGTGAGATTAAGTTGACTCTAGAGCCTGAGTCAAGAAGAGCCTTATGAGGTTCATTCCTAGTGACTTGAAGATAAATTAGGGGGCTCCCAGGATCGGATAATTTCTTGGGAAGGTGGCCTACCTTTATCCAGTCAGTTACGGTATGTGTTAACATAACCGTGTGCATTAGATACGATTTTTTGTTTAAAGGGGGTCTCGAAACCTTATTTGGTACAACGGTGTTTAGATGCTCAACTGCTTGTGAGGATGAGGGCTTAGTTGGATTGTTGGTTCTAAAGAAAGGTCTTTTCGGCATAAAATTGTTAGGACCAACTGAGGATTGAGGATTGGAAGCCCTCGTGACATTGGGTTGTTGCGGTTGAGTGGGAAATACCCTCGGCATTATTGGAATGGTTGGTGGTGGAGCTACTAGCATGAGAGGTGCGGATGGATTTGGATGATGACATACATATGGAGTGTCCCTTCTAGGAGGGGGAGTCTGATAATATTCCTGAACTGGGTAGTGACATTGTGAAGTTGCATAACCCATAGGGTCACTTGGAGAAATCGGCTGCTGCATGTAGTAACCATAAGGATTGGGTTGCTGGTAAGGGTATTATTGCCCAGGCGGTGGAATCCCCCATGACTGTGGGTGTTGCCACTACTGATGTTGCCCAATGGGTTCTGGTGGAGTTCCACTTGGATAGTACATCAACGGTGGGTAGAACTGTCTTGGGTTACCTTAGGGATAAGGTAACCTTCGGGGTGTCTACCGTTTGTTAAGTCTTGGGTTGAGTGCATACACCCCAGACTCTTGTAGATGTGAGATGATTAGAAAACATCCCTTAGGATGGTCATAGTAGCAGATCTCACATCCACTATCATCGTCTATGTTTGAATCCACAACCTCATCAGAGATAGTTATTTTCCATTTACCCTTGTCATGTGTAGGGCCAGAATCTCTCCGCTTTTTCTTATCTTTGTCACTACTTCGTTCCTCCTTAGAATCCTCTACGATTTTTAGGATAAGTTCAAGTCTACTATCCAAGGAGTCCTGTATCTGATCTACCTTAGCTACCACTTCTACTGTTAGCTTCTGAAGTGGTAAGGTTTTCCTATTCACCAACTCTTCGAGTGGTGACTCATCCTCTTCATTGCAAAATCTCACTCCCTTATTTTGGAGGGAAGGATCACGGTTATATTCTTCCGCGCTCTCTCTTTTTCATAGCTCCCCTTCTTCTTTGGCTACTTGTTCCAACAAGTGATGAATTTCATGGGATCTAAGTTCTAATAGTTTCCCTCAGGCATAAGTCCCAAGGGTTCTCCTAGTTTCATACCTTAGCCCATCTACGAGATGATGAAGTTGATCCTGTTATGTGTAACCATGGCTCGAGAAATGATGTAGCAATGCATAGTAGCGGCCCATGGTAGCATCCAAGGGTTCATGATTTTCTTACTTCCATCCTTGGATCTATTTATGCAAATTAGATACTTTGGAGTACATTTGATATTTATCGTTAAAGAGTTCTAACATCGTACTCCACCTCCTAATGGTTTCTGGTTCTAAGGACCGGTACCAACTCTCTGCTTCCTTGATGAGTGTCCTGGGAAACAACTTGAGTTTCTGCCACTCGTTTTCTATGTTTTGCAAGGTGCAGGCATCGTGGAATGCCTATAAATGATTTTGCGGATCAACGTTATAACCCCCCTCAAATCATGGGATATTGTTCATGTCTAAGCGCTCGATTCAGCTATCTCTTTGATGCCTTGTCGGTATTCTCACTACCTCCATGATGTCTAGCATGCTTCAGGTTGCAAGTAGGGGTTCGTCATGATCATCTCTTTCATGATGTCTATGATGTCTACGTTGTTCCCTACTTTCCCTTCTTTCATGCCCTTGTCCTCTCTCTTGACTCTCTCGTCGAGGTCTCTCATTTTTTCTACCTCTATCCTCATCGTTATGCTCTCTATGACTGTGCCCAGAGGTGGAAGGAGAGGGGGAATGATGTGAAGAAGGGGAAGAAGAAGGAGAACCATCTCCATTACGATGTTTCTTACCTTCTCATCTATGGCTTCAACCCCAATCGTGATGATGATCTGAGTGCCCGTCCTTGTCTTGTGTTGTCATTCCCTTGGTGAACATTTGGCGTTCATGAGGATCAGAACCAGGGTTGTGTATTGAGGATCATAGGTTCTAATACCCCACCTCCTCATTATCGTTAGGAGGGAAAACATCATTTGATAGAAAACCCATTATAAGTGGTTCACCATCTCTGATTTCACTTAGGATGTGCGAGACCTCTTTGCCCTTCAACAGTGTATGTTGGCTTTCTTGCCTTGAGTTCCTTATACGTTGTGCTTCTATGGGATGGTAATCCCTTGTGTCAAAATTGCCTATAATGTATTCAGCATAGAGCTGTGTCATGCTTATCTGTGCAAGAGCACGAATAAGCATGTTAGGGACTAACCGATTTGGAGGTAAATGTTACCTTGTAAGTTTCTCCATCGTAGTTATTCATCTTGATGGAGGATAAAGGTAAAATCTGGTATGCACTCATCGAGATGAGTATATACTACTTGATGCTATTGAGGAACTGGAGGATTTTGGTTATGTGTTCTAGACTGTCGACTGTTTCTAGTATGATCCCTAGGTGGTGTAATGCTCTTATGAGAAGAAGAAGAAGAAATTATGTCTTATTTGNTTTGTTCACTCAGGGATGATTTTTCAAGCAATCATGGAGGTATGATGAAACATCAATAAGACAAGCTGTGTTGACACATGCTCGTTGATATAGCCTTGTCAATGTATCCCCATCAACACATGCTAGGATGCATTGAAGGATATGCATTGGTGATGATGTAGTTGTTGCTTATATAAATGCATGCATCCCTCACATTTATGGTACCTTGCAATTGTAGAGTTAGATAAATTCTTGAAATTATTCCTTCCAAAGTTGGAATATTTTCCTCTAAGTGCCCACAACATGGATATATCATATTGTATGAAATTTTTTTTGAGTGCTCATCTACCTAGAAACATTGGCATGATCAGCAATAAAATAAATATTTCCTACATCCATTACAACACTTAGACTAGTTTATTGTTTCCTTTTAGTACTTTACTTTACACAAAATTTACTTGTATGTTCTTAGTTAATTAATCATAAGCACGAAAGTATGATGACTTTGAGCATAATGGACTAATGATTGCTAATCCTAGTAGTGGATACTTGTCATGCCTACTAATATACACTTGGTAACCCAATAGAGTTAGTATAAGTTCAAGATGTGTATGAAAATTGGGAACAATTACTTCACATTAGGTTAGCTAACCTAGGAATTAGTTATTTAATTTAATTACCAAATCTTCATTTTATTGTTAAGTAATTAGAAGAAAATATAATAAAAATAATTATAAAAATATATATATTATGCCTTAACCACGCTTAACCATATGTACAGTTAAACACAAGTGTGGATTAGGAAGACAATGATTTGCAACTCCATGATTCACTATTTAGAAATATCACCTACTTAATTAACTAAGTCTATAGAATTCAACCAAGTCATTAGTGAATGCTTGTGATTCGTATAGTTGGGCATAGGGGATACTTGCCACTTATCATTGGTAGCATTGTTGAGGACTTAGTTTAGCCAAGTGCACTAAATATTATCAACTAGTGAATTATTATAAAATCGTTGTAAGGAAAAAACAACAAGAGATCATTCATCATAATAATACTAATAAAATTATCTCAAGGCACACTTAAGACACATTCCTGAAATGGCTTCTAATGATAGGAATGAATCTCCACTACATAGGATAAATCCAATAAGCAATAGGAGAGGACGTAGAGGACTATTGGTGAGAACCTTTAATAGCTAAAGGTGGTCTATGCCCATCTAGATCCCTACTATCTAGACTTCACCTTCATCCTTCACTAGGGTAAGCAAATATGTTGGAGAGATATGGATGACAACATTATGTTACCTCTTGATTGATCTATTCCCACCATGCTCACAACCTAACTCATGAGACTAGGCATTGAAATAATAGGGCTTGAGTATGAAACAATAGATCAAGTCTCTAGGAACTACCAACCTAAAAAAGTGCAACTCTAGAAAGACAAATGCATGGAGGCCCACTATGAATGCTCCAAGGGCAACCAAATCCTACCACCATTGTTCCTATAGTTGCATAGAGAAGCCACTAATTTCTTTTTAGGGAATTCTCAGTACACAGATTCTTCTCCTTTTTTTTAAGGAGGACATCCTTCACCAATGGTTGTAGTCAACCTTGGAGAACTTTGGTGAAGGGAGGACGGAGTCCAAAGGCCAAAGAATCTCAAAAGATAGGTCTCCTAGTCATTCATCCAAGGAAAAAGAGAATGATAAAGAGAAGGATAAAAATAAGGAGAAGGATTAGGCCAAGGAGCAAAAGAGAAGGACTAGAAGGAACTTTTCTCTAGTTCTTCAACTTTACCACCCTCCTCATCATCAAATTCTAATAAGAGGAATCATGGCAAAGAAAAAGACATGGATGATCAAAATCAAGATGAAGATGATAGGAGGTCCCATCATGATGATTGGAGGTCCCATCATGATGATAGGAACTAGGATGGAAGTCAACACAAAGAGGGAAAAGAACATCACCAAGAAAGAAAGCACAATAGAACTCACAATATGAGACATGATCATAGTAGGGGCCACCATGGATGTGATAACAATGATGAACCATTGCTGACCACTAGAAACATGTTGAATGTTTTAGAAGCAGTTACAATCCCCATTAGGCATTCAAAAGATAGTAGGATCAAAAGGTTGGACATGAATAATATCCCAAAATTTGGAGGATATAATGTTGATTCACAACATCATCTATAAGCTTTCCATGATGCTTGCGCCTTATAGAACATTGAGAATAAATTGTAGAAGTTGAAATTTTTTTCTCAAGGACACTTATCAAAGAAGCAAAAAGTTGGTACTAGTCCTTGGAGCCAGAATTCATTCATAGATGGAGTACTATGTTAGAGCTATTCAATGATAAATATCAAACATATTTCATAGTGTCCAATGTGAGGAAGAAAATACAAGGATGGAAATAAGGAAACCATGAGTCCTTGGATGCGGCTCTAGGCAAGTATTATTCTCTCTTGAACCAATGCCTAGGCCATGAATTCTCTCAAATAAAGTAGCTTCACCACATCATGGATGGGCTCTAATAAAACCTATTTTTCATAAGCCATGATATCATATCTATGATATCGCATCTACGATATCATATCTACGACATTGCAGCCTTGCATACATCATCATTGATGTGATGTAGAGGATCCTAGTTAGCACTATAATACCAACCCTTGGTTACATCGAACGAATACCTTTCATTCAACACTTAGTGAAATTATTGTAGTTTGTTTTCATAACCTAAACTTAGCAATAGAGTGAATGCCCACAATGTGGTGTTGAATAGTTGTACAAAATCTTTATTTGAGTGAATTATACTTAGGCATAATTCATGGTCAAAAATAAAGATTAAGATTATTTCTCACCATTATAGCATTACACTTAGTTTCTTTAATTTTACTTAGTCATTTTCCTTAGTTTAATTTTTGTTTCTTTAATATGTTTATTTTAATTTAGTTCTTTACATTTTCTAAGTATTTTACTTTTTCCATGTTCATTAGTAAGGTGAAATAAGTATGAATAGTTTCAAGCATTAAGTGAAATTGTTTGGTAAACCAATAGTGACTTCACTTGATTCACTTAATAGTGGATTCACTTGGTAATCCCAGTAACTATTACATGAGCCTAGGGCGTGTATGACAAACCAAGAACAAATGCTTATTGCCATAGGCTAGGATAGATTTACATTTCAGTTATTGCTTAGATTTAGACTTTATTCTTATTTTTATTATGGAAGCACTTAGGATTAAATTGAGCCAACAACATCATGATATCATATGCCTCACCGAGAGTTAAACCATACTACTTACACTTCACTAACTTAACATGAGAAGATAATGATCGTGAACCAACTATCAATCACTAGTATACTTACATTGTCCATCCACGGATTATGATCTGGTCATGTGTGTACCCTCGTGACTTGTATGGTAAAGTGTTGGAATACCCAACTGCTCATTAAGCTTAAAAAAAAAACATGGAAAACTCTTGGGATCAATTCCCAAGTGAGACTTTTTGAAATGTGACCTATTAAATTCAAATGCTGATTGAATAGGTGGTAATAGAAGAATTGAAGCTAAAAGAACATGAGAGTGTAGAAGAATATAATAAGAATTACTCCATCCACAAGAGTGAGGTACATTTTTGTGACTTAGAGAAGGAGGCATCGCTAAATCAAGTGGTGTAGAGGCAAACCTTCTTGATCCAAAAATTTTTCACTAAAATATCAACTAAGGAAGACAAAATATGGAACTCCTTAGATGAGAAGTTCCAAATTGCACTTAAAATTGTAAAGGAAAAGGTAGAGAAAGGAAGTAGTGATTGAGATAGAAGGAGAAGAAAAGATATAGAAAAGGATTATTATCAATGGAAAGGTAAGTTTTTGGTGGTCAATGAGGTTGTAGATTCAAAAACAAATGATGACGAATGTAATATATGCCAATATGAACATTCCAAAGGATGTTGTTATGTGTTATTGCATCTACAAGAATCTAGGATGTATGTCTTAAATCTAAAATTTGCAAAAAATATAGCCATCCAAGAGATTGCCTTACCCACAAGGCAATTACAGGTAGCAGTTCCACAAAACTCAATATTATCCAAGTGAAGCGTCATCTCAACCTCAAGAGCAATATCATCAATGGAAAAACCCACAATTGTGGAGGATGCCACCACCACAATAGTAATATCCTTATTGATAGTCAGATCCCTATGGAAATTATGTCTAGTAGCCCATATATCCTTGGAGCTTTGCAAGTCACACTCCTTTCCCACATCATTACTATCCTCTCAAATATTATTGAATATCTACTCCAAGAAATGAGTCTCCTTTTACTTATCCTCCTCTATATCCATCATCTAACTCTGCATTGTCTAACACCATTCCCTTACCACCTACTCCACCAATTCATGAAGAAATTCCACCACAGCCATAAAAAAGAAATGCTATGAGGGTAGTTAATTTACAGTTAGGTATCCATTTAAGTGGTTTTGAGTAGAAGCCTTAGAAGAGAGCTTTGTTTAGAACCAATAGTCCATAGAAATGCTCATAGACATCTATGGTTGTTAACCCTACTCCACCTACTTTTGAAATTATCCTCGAGTTGCCATGTGATCATCAATTTGAGAAAGGTAGGTCACCTTCCTAGGAAATGATCTAATCCTAGGAATCCCCTTATGTATTTGCAGATTGTAGAAACTGATCCATGTAAGGCTCCATTGGACTTAGGTTCTGAGTAAATTTAATCTCTTAAAAAATGTACAAGACCCATAATCTACCTTCACTTAAAAAATGTAACATCAAATTGAAGCTTGCAGATCAGTCCATCATTATCTTTTTGGGATTAGTGGAGGACATTGTGACCATTGTCTATGAGTGATCATATCCAATATATTTCCTAGTGATCCATGTGGATAATTATAAGGGGTACTTTCCTATTATCATGGGAAGCACTTGGCTTAGCATAGTTAATGCTAAGATGGGGATCAAAGATCTTTCCTTGGAAATCTCCAAGGAAAATGAATTTGGAAAGATAAAGAAGAAGCAAGTCCCATGCATCACATACAATGACACAGGATGCTATTATGTGCAAAGGATATGGGCTATGCAAAGCACATCCATTATAGCATGTAATAAGTGTGTCAAGGCATCCAATATTTAAAAGTGCCTATATGCAGCAATCATAAAATAGGAAGGTACCTAGTGGTTGAAAATAGATATTGAAGTAGATTCAAAGATATGCATGGAACCAACAAAAAGCCTCAAAAGTTCTTACATTGATAATATGAATGAAATAGAGCAAATTCATAGCCAACTCTCTAATGCACAAATTGAGATGGACTGGAGGAATTTGGAGATCCCATATCATTTCAGGTAGGAGCCCCTTGAACTCAAGACTTTACCATCCTATCTAGAATACGATTTTCTTAACAATGGCAAGCCAGTAATTATCAATGTCAACCTTTCTTAAGGATAGAAAAGAAAATTACTAAAATTGGTAAATAAGTAGCCAATAGCCTTTTCCTAGTCATATCATGAACTAACATGGATAGATCCACAAATATGCTAGCATTGAATTTATACATGCTTCTCTATCAAACCAAAGAGATAGTTGTAGAGAAGGTTGAATTTAAAGCTTAAGTAAGTTATTAAAGAAGAAGTGGAACAACTTACTAAGGTAGGATGTCATTTATTCCATTGTAGACACCGAGTGGATTAGCCAATTTGTAATTGGCCAAAGAAAGGAGAAAAATGGGGAGTTTGCATAAACTATAGGTTGTTGAACATGGAAACTTTCAAAGACCATTTTCCACTACCATTTGTAGACTAGGTGCTAAATACTATTGTAGGACATGACTACTACAATTTTCTAAATCTAGATAGCATTAGAGGATCAGGCCAAAATAACCTTTACAAGTCCTTAGAGGACTTTTGCATACAAAAATATTCTCTTTGGCCTTTGCAATGCTCCTACTACTTTCCAAAAACTAGTGCTTAGCATTTTTTAATAGAAAATTGGTAGTGGTATGGAGGTCTTCATGGATGACTTCTTCACCTATGGCATTGAATTTGAGTAAGCCTTGGACCATTTGGAGTAAGTGTTGAAATGATGTACGAAGACCAACTCAAGGCTCATTTTCTAGAAAATCCATTTAATAGTCCAAGAAGGCATAGCCTTGGGGCATAAAAGTTTTTAAAAAGGGATTGAGATGGACCTAAAGAAGGTACGAGTCATCCAAGGAATTACAATATAGCTTGAAATAGTAAAAAATATGAGGTCATTCCTTAGGCACACTAGTTACTATTAGCACTTCATTGAAAACTTCTCCAAAATTTTCAAATTGCTGCTAGAGCTAACAATGAAGGATGAACTTTTTGAATGGACCAAGAAACATGAGCAAGCATTCAAACAACTTAAGAAAAAGCTTGTAGAAATCCCAATTATATGTGCTCCAAATTAGTCCATATAATTTCGTATCATGATAGATGCATCCAACTATGCATTGGGGGATGAGCTTACATAATTGGATAATTACAAACATCCATATTACATCCATTATATAAACAAGAGCATTTTAGGTGCACAATTAAACTATACCACCATCAAGAAGGAGCTCATGGTAGTGATAGACAACTTGAAAAAATTTGGGCACTATGCGCTTGGATATAAAATCTTTGTGCATATTGATCATAGTGCCATCTATTTCCTAATGAACAAACTAGTGATAAGTCCAATGTCATATGGTGGCTAGTGATTTTGTAAGAGTTTGATCTTACAATGATGGATAGGAGGGAACTGAGAATGTGATTGTTGATCACTTATCTTGGTTACAATGGGATGGCAAAGAGGATGAGGAACTCTTATCTAATCAATTTTTAGATGAGATCCTCTTTATCAAATTCATTAAAGTTTAAAGACCTAAAGGTACAATAAATTCCTCTTCTATCTTCTCACTTAAGAGACTCCACAAAAATGGGATAGTAAGAAGAAACAAAAATTTATTCACCAAGTCAAATACTACATAGAAATCCAAAAAAATCTTTACAAGGTTTGTAATAATGACTTAATATAATGGTGTGTGCCTAATTTTGATCAATTATAGATCCTCTTGGATGCTTATGAAGGTCCTTGTAGGGGCCATGATGTAAGAAGGAGGATAGTTGTGAAGATACTCATGTAGGATACTTCTAGAAAATAATATTTAGGGACACTCAACATTTTTCTCGTTTGTGCAAGTACTACTGATGGGACGCGATATCGCATCCTCCCTTGCGATATCGTGGTGCACCATCATATCTATAAATAAGAGGCGGCTCTTCATTGTTTCCTCATCCCAGGCTAGATAGTAGGGAAACTCTGGTAGATTGATCATTCCAGAGATAGAATATTTTCCATGTGCTCGCAGTAGGAGTCCTAAAGTGAACGGATCTTTATTTGAGCAAACATTGTACCTGAACACAAGTTTGTGTACGGTAATAAATACGAGCTTCTTGGATAAACCTTATAGTGCATGGAATAGGCTAATTAGGACTTTATTTATTGTTATTTATTATCTATTATTTACTACTTTCTCTCTCAACCCTTCTCTCCTAGTTAAGTGCCTCAATACGATCACTTCAAGCACGTGTGTTACGCGTGGTGATCCCAGCAACAACTAGCATTTGGTAGCCACGGTTGCATCGGTTTAGGGTGTGTACGGTGAGTGGGAAAGGATGCTGACGCTAGGTAATTTAGACTTAGTTCACTAGTTAAAGTTAGTAATTAGTTTCTCAACCCTTTACCTTGTTAGCATAGGAGTCAGACATAAAAAGCTATAAAAATCATATACCTCAGACTTACTTAACCATACACTGTGACAACTACAAGTAAGTTTGGGAAGACAACGAATGATTAACCCAAAGTGTTCCATATGTGTGTAGGCACTTAGTCTATGGAGTTCGACTGGATCCTGCGTGCTACGCTCGTATTCGTATGGTTGAGTGTAGGGGTATCTCGCCACTCATCAACTACCAAAGAGATGAAGGAATGATGGTCCGAATGGAAGGGTCTCAGAAATGGATCCAATCATTAGAATTCTTTAATCTTTGGGGCATTAACTTCATAGAATCCATCACTCCCATGTTAAATGGTAAGGCTTATATCATCATCAATGTTAACTGCTACATGAAGTAGGCTAAAGCTATAGCCATCATTGATTGTTCATTTTCCATTGTAGCATAGTTTATTCAAAAAAATGTGCTAAATAGGTTTGGAATGCCAAGGATGATTATATTAGATAATGGAACTCACCTCACTAGGTCTACTTTTTAGAAGCTAATGTAATGCTTGGGGGTATAACATAAACTGACAACCCCCTATCAACCCCAAGCTAATGGATGAGTTGAGGTTACTAATAGGGAGATAACTAGGATCTTAACATGAACCATTAGTTGATATAAGAAGGATTGGAGTACAAAAATCATTAATATTCTTTGGGCTTAGTAATCAACCTAGAAACTTTCTATTGGTTACTCTCCTTATAAGTTGGTGTACGGAAAATTGCCAACACTTCCAATTAAAGTTGAGCTATGTACACTTTCAACCACCTATGAGCTTGACCTTGAACTCAATCGAGCATAGAAAGAATGCCTAATGACACTAAATATGCTAGATGAGAATCGACAAGTAGACCTAACAATGAATGAAGTACATAAGGCACTTTCTAAACAACGTCATGATGCATGGATAAAAAATTTAAATTCCAACTTGGTAATAGGATCCTTTACTAGAACCCCATGCATGTACAACAATGTACTAAGTTTCAAATGCTATGGGAAGGATCTTACATCATTCATGCAACTTTTCCTTCTAGTGCAATGACCATTTACCATCAATTATGCCTAGAGAAATGTCTATTGGTTAACATGCAATATGTTAAGCCATTCCTAAGATCTAGAGTAACCAACAACACTAATATCTTAGAGCAAGAGCAAGCATGCTCTATTTTTTAGATCTCTTCATCTCATCTCCATCACAAGGAAGATGACCATCCATATTGATGCCTTATAAGGGCTAATTCTTTCTTTACACCTTTTTATTTTACACCATTCTTCATATGTTTTTCATTTTCTTGAATATTTTATAAATTATTTTCTATATTTTTCCTTTCTTTTATTCTCCTCTCCTCTTTTTTAATTATATCTTATTTTATTTTATAAGAAATATTTGATATTGCCATTGCTACTATTAATATTTGGAGTTAATTAATGCAATCGTTAATGTTATGGTTAATTTACTAAATGGCCAAATTTTCATCTTTGGATTATATCCTCTATTAACAAATTGTCAATTTTTTAATGGCATTAGGTAATGGGCTCATGATGTTCATTTATCCTATTTATCCTATGGAGGTTTTGCATCATAGGGGGCATGACGTCCTTCCAGATTGCAACTAAAAGTAACTAATGATCTTACTGCTTAACAGACTCAGAATGGATTGAGGGAACTTGTCATATCCTCTACTCAACTTATTTTTGGAGTTTTATAATTTTTTTCCATTGGTATATCATCACTCATATCATTGATTAATAAATATGAAGAATGTATTTTCATGGTATGGTTCCAATGAAAAAAAGGGGAAATTCAAAGCATATCACTTAGACAAAGTAATGGGCTACAAGCACTAGTTATGTAGCTCAAAAGACATGTTATTCATTCTTGAAGGTACCCCTCTTACTAAGGTCCTTCCTTTCTTCATTCTTCTATTTTTTCTTCTCTAAGAGTGTTTATTATTCTTTGGGAATTGTCATGAACTCCTTAGGGTTGAAAGGAAAGGATATGTCAATGCAAAGTCATTGAAAATGGAATGGACTTGGTCTTGATTGAGAATGGAATAGTGTTAGATTATCTTAATCACAACTTTCAGAAAGATCTCAGGTGGCTTAGATGTAAATCATCTACCCACCATTCTCTTTCTATCATCATTCTCAACTCATAACATACCATCCCACTACCTCATATCATGGCTAATTGATACATTTTTTATGATGACCACATAATCATTTGATGATTCCTCCATTAGATATGGGTTTTAACTTAAATCAACTGTTAATCATCCTCGGTGCCTATGGACTCATTGTGATGGGGGCATGCAAGGATATTAGTGGCATAAGCCTACTTTGGGAAGGATCAAATTTCATTCTTTTTAGTCTACCACAAGTTAAAAAATTTCAATCCATTGGCCATTTGCATGATCAATTGCATCAATTTGCATTCAAACATCCAATTTTGCTTTATTTTGGCATGTTAAATTCATCAAACTCTACTCAAATCACTTCTCCTAAGCAACATAGTCCTATTCTATATTACTTCCATCATTTTGTGTCTTTCTAGTTTTCATTGGACTCATGTTTCATCTTAAAAATCATTTGAAATTCCTCCATTTTATAAAGTATAATTTTGCTATGTATGACTATGTTGAACTATCCTCGTCAACAAAGTGGGATGAGTCAACGTAACCCCATCAACACGTCTATTGATGCAACATAAAAATACTATAAATAGGTGCAAAACATAGCTTATTTTGCATCATTTTTCCAAACAAAAAATGAGCTTTTACTATCTTTTAGAGCCTAAAAACATTCCAAGTACCATAACTCAAACCACTAACCAATTTGTATATGTTTTTCAATCTTGGTGCTACCAAAGGTAAGCTCTACATCATGGGAATACAAATCCTTGATTTTTGGTAGAATTTTTTTTGAAATTTTTCTAAATCCTTATGGTTAACCAATTAAAATAATATTAAAATCAATCACCATGAAGGATTAATATCACCACACAAATTCCAATAGCCAAGAATAAAATAATATTAAATTAATACATCTAGTCGAGAATGCTAAAGAGCATCTAAATGATTACCTTCTAACACCCAATAAGTTAACATAACTAGATCTAACCAAGAAATGTATTTAAAAAATAATGATTATGAACTCAAGGGCTAATTGAAACACCCTAAAAATGTGGGATCATCCTTGCTTCACCAGGCTCTTGCAGTCTGCACAGCACTATGGTAGTTCATCGGGAAGAGAACATTTTGAGTCCAGGTTGGCTAGTTCGGCAAATTTTCTACTTTGAGCATGGAAAAGTTCTATACCATCCTGCCCACCCACCAAAGTAGCCTAAACAACCGGTAGCCTGCTCAGAAATAGTGTGCAGAATCGGTAGCAGCATTCTGGATGCGGAAGAAATAGTTCGGCAAGTTTTCTAAGTCATGAAGCCTGCTACGCTATGTAGCGTAGCAAGCTTCAGAAGACGATGGTGAAATGAAGTGCTATGCTATGCGACATCACACAGTGTAGCATGGCAATAACTTCATTACCCACTCCCCTCGCCTAATTTCGAGTTCTGCAGTGATGTCCCTTTCCATCAGGAAGAGGCGAACCATGTCTGCTACTACGCTACGTTGAGTTACATGGCGCAGAAAGGCGTAGCAATCCTGCGGAAGAGACATAAGGTAGTTCGGAAGGTGAAATCAACGAAGTTCGCAAGACTTGCATCGTAGGAGACAAGGCTTGCAAATCAGCAAAGCTTTCGCGACTAAGGAAAGTTACTATGCTACGCTACGCTATACTACGTAGCGTAGCAAGCATGTGACATATAGCAAAGCATGCGATAAAGCGCTACACTACGCCAAGCATGCTACGTCATAAAGCACAGCAAGGCATACAGGTGGTTATGTGACATCAATGTGCTCTACCTAATCCAACTGTTGGCACATGTCTCCAAACGTTGATGGCGCAATTACGGTGTAGTAGGATTGCAATTATTGCATACAAGTTCGCATCGCAACGGTATTGTAGGTCCAACGATCACAAACAACATGAGTGGCACCAGCAAGATGACCAAGGCCCGAGGCACGTAACATTCAAACCACCCCTTTCGCATGCCCTCGATCCTATAAATACCTCGGCAAATACCATGCAAAAGGTTTACAATTTTTAAGAGTCTGCAATCTTTAAAGTTGGCAATTTCAAAAGAGTTGACATCTTTCTTGAAGCAGACAGCTTCCAAGTGGTGGGAAATTTAAAATTCTGAAATAAAGATTTCCCCTCTCTCTAGCATTGTAATATCAAAGTCATTTGTCTAACACTGTAAATAGTGAGTCTCTCTCGGCTAGCGTGAGGTCCTTGTCTCCATTCTACCATCTTGGTAGAACCCCATATTGCTTGTACACGAGTCCTCGCTTAAGCGCATAGCTCTCTTTGCTCGGCATGCCTTAGTTACCCTTGGGATTTCTGTGCTTGGCCACACTGTGTAGCCGATTGTATCCACCATGGCCGAGCGAGTTTGTAGCTTTGGAGCGGTGCATGTTTCTAACCACATTTTACTTTCTCTCATTTGTTATCTCATTCTTGCATTATTTTTTATCTTATTTACCTTTAAGCATTACTCCGTATTACTGTTGCACTTTTACAGTTTCTCCCCCACTTCATTTGCTCTTAAGAATTATCTCGCATTTTGCATTATTTATGTTGCAAAAGGCTATATTGATGCCGATGTAAGTCCTTGTCTAATCGACCAGACCATTCAGGGCACCTCGTATCCGCACACACCCAGCATGACCCTCCCACGGATATGGGGTTGGAACTGTCGCGCTCGTCGACCCCCAGTGTTCTTCCAACCACCGACGTTTTCGGTCGCTACAGTTTTCTGGCTCTAGAAGGAGGGCCTTTTGGTGCCTTTACCGTGTGTCATGGTAGTTCTATGAGCCTTCTGCACCCTGGTACACACAAGCATAAATGTGACACCCTCTTGCGATTGTTTACACTTTGTGCAGTGCAGATCAGTCGCCCTAACAGTTCCTTCGAAACCCTACAGAACACAAGGCCTCTGATTGCCGGTTAACTAGCTCATTCTACAGTTTTCTTGCATGCGTTTTGCACCCCATTTCGTGTGGTACAGACTAGTCACCTCGACGGTCCCACTAGGGTCCTATGAGACATAAAGCCTGCCTGATTACTAGTTAGCTTGCCCATCCTATGGTTGTCTTGCTTGCATTCTATACTCCATCCCGTGAGGTACAGACTGGTCGCCTCGACGATCCCTTTGAGATCTTGCGAGACATAAAACCTACTTGATCACTAGTTATTTTGCTCGTCTTTTGGTAGTCTCATAAGCCTTCCACACCCCGGCTCATATTAGTGTAGACTTAACACCCATTTGTGGTTGTTTACATGTCGTACGGTGTAGATCGGTCACCTTGACGGTTCCTCTGGAATCCTACGAGACATAAAGCCTTCCGACGGTGATTTAACTTGCCTTTCCTTTTACAGTAGTCTTGCATGCGCTCTGCACCCTAGCTCGCACAGGGGTAAACATGACACCCTTTGAGGTTTTTTGTGCCTTGTGTGGTGTAGGTTGGACGCATCGACGGTCCCTCCAGGATCCTGCGGGACATAAAGCCTTCTTGATTGCTTGTCAACTGAACTTGCCTTATAGTAATCTTGCACGTGCTCTATGCCTCATCGTGCACAGGCATAGATGTGACACCCTTTGCTGTTGTTTATGCTTTGTGTGGTACAGATTGGTCGCCTCGACGGTTCCTCCAGAATCCGGCAAGATGTAAAGCCACCTTTTGTTGCTTTTTCAATCCCTCTGTTCTTTTGCACTTCTTGCATTTTTTTTCTCTTTTTGCATAATCACTTGCTTAGCAATGGCTTTTGCCACCACCGCTATTGACACCTTCAATGCGAAGGTTCCCTTTGCAGTCCAAGGCAGTACTGGTGCTGAATAACTGCTGAATCCAACGCAGGAAGCACGCTGGTCTCTCAGAATCCAAAATTGAGGACCTGAGGGACTGGCCCAGCAACACGAACATTACAGTTTCCTTTGTGCAAAGGCGTAGGCTAATTTGTCCTTGGATTTACAGAAACTTGAAGAAAAGCATAGCTTCGAGTTCGCTTACTACAATGGGAAGGAATTCGTTCCTACCCACAGCATTTCTTTGCCTTTAACGCAAGCGTACCAAAGGCTTCTAGATCAACTAATCCAGTTGACCAGGCTTAGGGAGCAACAAGACACAACATCCAACTAGGATGACACCTTTCAAGACGGACAGGAGGAACTCAATTCCCAATCTGACGAGGGAGGTCAGGCCAACCTCGTTCCTGTCTTGCCTACCCAATCCTTCTAGGCCAACCCACTACCTATCACCGCTCCCTTTGTCATCATGCCAACACTTTAGCAACCTACAACTACAACTACAATGGGTATCCATACTACATTCCTAGCATATCATCACCCTTATTCCCCGGTTGCGTTCGCAGCAACTGTGCTACCGCAAGTTGTTCATCAGCGCATCCCTGTAGTATGTAGCACACCTATCGCGGCTACCCGACCACATATTCATACTGTACCTACTTTGCAACTGCACATAGCTTCTATGTAAATTCCTACGCTCACATCTATTCCACCCGTAATAATAGGCCTAGGCCTGTCCATGTGGTGGACCCTGTTTACCTCTCCGTCTATTCTACAACCATTGCAGATGTCTCATTATGCTCACCCTTAGACTTACCCAACCTTGTAAGTGGTATATCCTAGCTCGGGTCCATGGTCTATCCCACCGGTGATCCAAACCGTCTATCCAGTAGCACCATTGGCGGGGACACTCCCAACGACATTGCCAATGGGTTAATCTGCCACTGCCACCATTCCACATATGGGAACCGCATCTACGGTCCCTCAACCGTCTACAATGTCACCGGGTTTGGACCAAGCATTTTAGCTCATTTAGACCCTTACTGAGGAAATAAAACACCTCAAAGCAATTGGGTTCGACACAATACAAGTCATGGACTTTTACCAGGATGACCCTGTCAGCCCTACAATCCCTGCTTTAACATTACCACCTGGGATGCCTCTCCTGCACTTCACGAAGTATGATGGGGAGGGAGATCCCAATGCACATCTCATCACCTTCTGGTCAAAGTCTTTGCTATTGCAACAATGGCCGCATACGATCATTTGTGTCTTCACCATGTCCCTAGCCGAAAAATCCCTAGATTGGTACCACGCATTGCCACGTTCATCCATTTCAACTTTGGAAGAACTCTTTTACCCAGTTCATGATAGGCGTCAAGTACAACTTGAAGCCAGAAACCATGTTGGACCAACTGATGAGTGTGAAACAAGACCCGCTAGAACTAGTCCAAAAATTTATCCAATGTTGGAGCGCGACCCTTAATGAAATCCGCGAGCCCATCACGGAGGCTCACTTGTTAGCTATCTTTAAAGGTTTAGTAAACAACTTCATTAAGTCCAAATTGTATTACCTTGCCCCACGCTCTCTGAGTCAGGCTTTTGCTCAGACTAAATGCATACAAGATGTGGCTGAGGCAAGCAAAGACTCGGCCTACATCACTTACAAGAACACCTTTAGAAAAAAGGACAAAGGTAAGGCCTCAACAACCATAGTGGCTGCTATGGCGACCGAGGTCAAACCTAAGCCTAGTAGCAGCGGTAGCAAAAATAACAAGAAACCAGCCCTACCTGCGGCTAACCCTGCGCCTAAACTGGGCCAAACACCGCAACCTACTGCATCTGCACCTGAGACATCTGCATACACTAAACCAAACTTTGAACGTAAAGATCGCTCAAAATACACTCCATTGCCTCTTAAACCTTCAGAACTCTTGAAGCAACTGTTGGCAGCGGGATACATCCAACACAAGCATATGTCAGAAGAAGCAAATGCAAGACACCAACGCTACTGTGAGCTCATTAGGAATCCCTCTTTTGCCCTGCCTAATGAGCCTCCAGTTCCTAGGGGTTTTAGGCTGGACAGGTTTTGTGACTACCACCAACTATGTGGTCACACCACGGATTATTTTCTGTCATTGCAAGATGACATCCAAAGATTGATTGATCTAGGGAAGTTGATGCTGGACAAAAGCAACCCAGTACGCCCTGAAAATAAATTTATGTATGTCTACACAGATCCCCTCAACGCCAACAATGCCGGTTACGTAATCAATGCCATCAGCATTGACAATGATCCCATGCCACCCCGCCAGCCTTTTGTGATCCGTGTACCTCAGCGTAGTGCACCAACACCACCAACGGTTGGTTCGAGCTCGTAGCAGTCCTTTATCTTGAAAGTTCCACCACGGGCATCTACCTTCGTATCACCCACTGGCGAGGCCACGTAGTCTCGTCAATTAACACCTCTAGCTCCATTCATCATTAGGGGGCTAATGTCTTCAACAGCCCCTATCCCGCGCAACATCATTGAATAACCTCCTCGCCCCACAAGGTGAGAAGCCTACTTGGTGGACGAAACATCAAAGGAAAGTACCGTCAAGGGTATCCGCAAACCTATGCCTTCACGCCTTGCATTTGCATCTTTGTCACCTAAGATGAAGATCGACACGATTACACAACCTGCATTACCTTGCTGACAAGGATCTGAACCTAGGTCCGAGGTCATCCCTCCTCGAGAGATTCGTCTGCTAGGACAAATTGAAGAGGAGGAAAGTGTCAAACAGGCGGGCAGACAAGACTTCTTGGATGCCCTCACCCAGGTTGGGCAAGCCCTAAAGTAGAAAAATTCTACATTGAGCTTGTACGACCTAGTCATGACATCTGCACCCCATCGCGAGGCTCTGGTTCACGTGTTAATGACAATGTCGGTCGACAAAAACATGCTAATAGAAGGGGAAGTGATCCACTCGATCATACTTTTCTTTGTACCCATGAAGTCTGCAATACCTCAATTAACTTTCAGCAGTAACACCATTAAGGAAGATCCCGAAGGGGGTCAAGTGACTACGGTGCCTCTCTTCATCACAATTCGGGTTGGCCAACACCGGATCTGAAAGGTACACGTCGATGATGGGGCTGCCATAAACATCATTTCCTTCCCTATTATAGATAAGTTGGGATTGGTCGATCAAATTAAACCAACGATGACATAGTGTCTAAGGTCCTTCAACAGGGAACGCGTCCTGGTGAAGGGCATAGTTCACGTAAACTTCGTAGCAGGGGACCAGTTCCCCACAGATGCAACATTCATCATGGTCGAAGAAATGCTCGGGTTTAACCCGATCTTTGGAAGATCGTGGTTAGCACAACTTAGGATCGTCTCCTTGTTTATACACTAGGAAATCCACTTATCATACGTGGGTAGGAAGGTGATAATCCATGGTGATGGGGTGGTAACACAAGAAATCAACAACGTAGGCATGGAATAGGGTTCAGAAGTTACAACCTCTAAAGATGAAGTGCCTGTTCATGCATGCATTAAGCTTGCGACGAAGGAATCTATCCAATGAGCTGACCCTCAAATCGAAAATGCATGGGTTGAGTTGCCCTTCCAAGGGAAGGACAATGATATGAGCAAGGGCCCTGGCGAAACGCCTCGACCTTACGTTCCGATCAATCCACGAAAGGTCAAAAGGCAGCTACGCATAGCATAGCAGCCTTACGACTTCCCGCCTAGTTGCTATCCTTGCACATTTACCATCTCCTTGCCTTGTCAATATGTCTTCCTTTCGGCATGATACGTTATAGCCTGAAATGGCCTAAAAATAGCATTGTCACATTTCACTTTAACTTATTACGCAACAGCCCAAAATGGCCCAAAACTAGCGATGGCCCAAAATGGCCTAAAACTAACATACGAGAGCATGAAAAACTTCGTATAGTACATAAGTTAATACAAAATTAGTTTCCTTTCTAAAGTTTCTCATTTTATTCAAATTTTTTATCCATTGGTAGTGTTTGCAAATTTTTTTTTAAAAAAGTCCCATGTTGTCATGGGTTATCTCCGTTCGCATCGCCTTCGTCGTTTACCTCCTCTTCATCTACTTGTGCATCACCCGCTCCTGTGTTGCCTCCTACTGGCTCTTCATTTCCTCCCTCCATGGGTCTCACACCTTCATCATGAGCCTGTATCCCAAAAATGAAGTAGTTAGCTAGGGCAAAAAATGCAATAAACACTAACTATAGCATAGCATTAAAGTGACTAACCTAAGGGTTGCTTGTGTTGGCCTCAAGGGGTATCTGGTCTAGACTAAGCCTGAGTCGATGCCTAATCTTCTCTATCGAAATGTCTATCCAACGCCTGTCACTAGGCTCAACATTCGTAGCAGCAACTTTCTCCCTTTCCAAGGTCATCCATTTTAGAGGTTCTGGGGAAAGGGACATGATTGTGGTCTCTCCTGTAAGAAGGTTCACCATCAAGTTAGGAGATTCCATGACCCTCACCTACTTTTTAAACTTAGCATAGGCCTCAGAAGTGCCGATGGCCTTCATGAACGTTTCATATGAGAATGCCTTCACAACAGCGTCTTTATACAATCTTCGATGGGTTTTGTTTTCTAGCTTGTATGTATGTTTGTGATCCCTCTGGATTTTCCCCTATTCGAAGACCTTAGCACTAATGTCCTTCATATCTTGGCACTTCTGGGCTAGCAAGTCCATCTGCATCTGCTGTTTGACTATCTCACGGGTGGACTCAATGTTTTGATGAACGATAGTCCAAAACCTGGCATAGTCGTCTACAGCCCTTTGCATATCAACAGGGTCAGGGTTATGGTTTATGAGGAAGTTGATCCTCGACCTGAGGTTCTCCACCTCGACGGCTAGCTCGGCCTCTCTCTGCTCAGCCTTTGGATCCGTTTCCACAGGTCCTCATTGACATGTCTACACTCCCACAGAGAGCACGCCGAGTGGAAGACACATTTGTAAGCCTCATCAAAAGTACGATGAGACACCTCGGTCACGTCGGGCAAGAGTGTGGGCATGGCGTCAACCTCCATAGGTCGCGCTAGATCCCACTTAAGCCGAGAGGCTGTTCAGCGCACAGAGCATAGTAATCACGTTAGCATAACATAATCAACAAACTCGAAAAGTTTCAGCGAAGCAACGTAAGGACAGTTAACACTCCTAGTTACCTGCTCGAGGATCCGCTTGCTGAAGGCGTTTGATCATGTCATTGACAAGTCCCTGAACAAATGCAAACTTGTCGAGAACTTTAGCCCATGACTCCGTACGAGGCAGGGGAGGTCCCGAGACATCAGCAGTAACACCTGTTATACAATTAAGCATGTCAGCAATAGCCAAAATGGACTATGATGAGGTAAACATCTCACAAACTCATTGGTGCCTAACTGTGGTCCTTCTTGTTGCTGAGGCAAGATGACCATGGTAGCCACAGTAGAAGGCCTGGCCAAGTCCATGAAAACCCCTACCTCATGCGCTGGTGCCTTTCCTTTTAGGAGACCAGCATCTTTTTTATTTTGGGGAGGTACCTCTTCATTGGTAGGAAGAGGCTCCCTAATGGCAAGAGCCCCTACCCTAGAGGCAGGAGCTCCATTATTCCTGACCAGGGCCCTTTGCTCCAAAACTGGGGCCCCCGCATCTTTATTTGTCACCTCTGTCCAGAGGGTCGACACTTCCTCATCACCTTCTTGTTCGTCTTCTTCTTCTGCTGCTCACAAAAGGGCATACATGCGTGAATTAAAAATAAGTTAAATCAAAATAGATGCCACGCTACGATACACTGCCTAACGAAGCATAGAATAGCAAACACTAGCAAAGTAAACATTATATAAAAACACTTACCAATGGGGGGTTGCGTTCACTGTAGCTTGAGTCGTAGTCTTCGTCCCTCATCTTCATGAGGGCTTTCCCTAGCTGGGGGAGGTCTCTTCCTTCGTAGCTCCACGGGCACAGTCTCAGCTATGAGATGTTCACCCTGCATCACATTATTGGTTATGACAGGAGGCGTCTCTCCCACATTGTCCTGGCTGTAAGCGCTACAAACTACCAGACCTTTAGTCGTTACAGACAATGACTCCACAACCATTTTTGAGGGATCCTGGGCTTGCATAGTCCGAAGGACCTTTCGAATCCATGGCTTGGGAATCTGGTCGTGATCTAGCTTGGCCCAGACTCTATCGTCCTAGACCACCAGGAACTCCTCGAAGCACTTTAAACAACCTATGTAGAAGGCATAGTGTATGTTAGAGCGGGACTCTGTTTGCTCACTGAGTCCCAAAATCTTGGCCCGCAAACCACTAAATAGGAATTCGGCCCAGTTGTAATGGGCTCCCTCCTCCATGACTTCCTGCATTACCCAAGCCTGCTCAAGCCCCAGGACCTTCCCTTGGGTGAGCAATTGAGGGAATGCGTGGGCATAGAAAACTGGGTATATCCCCACGGTAGGACCGTCCTTAAGCTTTTCCATAGGGAACCCCTTTCGCTCCTTGGTGAGCCTCAGCCACTCCTCAATATGCTACTTCTAAAGGGTCAACTCCTGCTTACCTTTCTACACCATGTCGGTGCCATTAGCTGGGATGCCAAACAAATCCGCAAATAGCTGGTCATTGATGTCAATGACCACCTGCACACCCCGCACGTATGTACGAAAATGGCTCACCTGCCTAGAGAAGGAGTTGACCAAGGTGAGCATCTTGGCAGCAGAGACACTTGAATTCAGAGCCATGAACAAATCCATAAGCCTAACCCTTCAGATTTTTTGGAGCAAGGGGTCCGTAGCCCCTCTTTCTAACTAGCTCTAGCTTGCCGCTACTTCACCATATTTGAAGTAGATGTTTCCCCCTTACCTCTTGGCAGTTACCACCATCACCTCATGAGGCTTCTTCACCCTTGCAACAATGTTCACGAAACATACTTAGCATAACAATGTAGAAAATGCAAAAAAACTACGAAAACACTTGAGCATGTAACGCCTGCCTGGTCAACCCACTAGGTCTATACAGTGATGGGAATAGTGGGAGTTCGACCACCAGAACCGCTTCGAGCGTGACTTGCTTGAAAGGTTCTCTCCACTCCTTGTTTAGCCAACCCTTCACCCTACACTGATTGTAGAAAGCGACAAGCGTGCGTAGGTAGGAATGGTATTCCCCCTGCAATGACCAATCATGCCCGCCTGCAGGCTCTTGGTAGAGGAAAATACCTGTAGGGCTAGTTGCGTAGTGGCCAACTCACCCAGTTGGTCATGAACCCCGTCATCATCAATATAGAACCTGGTGATAAGCACGCACTATTAGCACTCGGCCAGGTACGGCCGACGTTGAACAACCAAACAAAGCAAAGACGTGAAACTCACCTGCTAACACAATAGATAGTCCCCTGTGGGTTCTGAAAGTATGTCGCCATGTGATGCGCGAGGTACAATGTGTTGTACTAATGATAGCACTGGTATTCTGGCATATCCCAGATCCAGGCTAAACGTCTCAACCCTATTGAGTGTTGGGCGGACCCTCCTCTTGGCTTGCTTGTAGTTACGCCATCGGAAAGGTATCTCAAGATGCCCCGATTTGTCCTTGGCAGCATGGCCTCTATTATGCTAGATGCTTGCGTCTCGTCTAAGGAGGACCAAACCATCAGACTAAAGTCGTTGAGAAGGAATTGCAAAAAGTTTCGTGTGCCTTCCCTAAACCAAACCACTCGATCTTCCACACGTATCAGGGGAGGAGGAACGTTGGCCATAGGTCTACCCACATGACATAGGATCCTTTCAAGGTCCAAAACGATTAGCTTAGACCTTAGCCCTACCCTGCACGACGCAACAAGCAAATATTGGCATCATATTTGAACGCAATGGATGCGCAACATAGCAGCGCCTAGCAGACCATAAATATAGCATAGCATAACCCCTTTTCCATACATAGTGTAGCAAGGATGCGAAAGCCTAGCATAGTAAGAACATGCAAGTAGCTTAGCATAGCAGCAAAACAACTAACAACATACTCAGACAAAACACGAGCTGCGGTGCCACATCACACATAACCAAGCCCTCCCGAGGGTTTTACATCACGGCATGCCAAGATCAAACAACTTAAAGGGCCCCAGCCCTGCAACCGCAACAACCGTGGCAGTGGCAATGGCCTTGCATGCAATCACAATGAAACCCTTGCACAACAGCCACGACCAAAAGAAAAAAGAGGCCATGAGAATATAAAGGCTAAAAGAAACATGATCGTAGAAAATATAAATTGTGAAAAAAATAAGATGCAAAACCAAAGTAGAAAGTGGCAGAAGATGCAAGATGAAAAGGGTGAAGGAGACATGAATACTCATTGGATCAACGGTATGCTCTCTCGTGCCAGAACGCACACTTGTGGCGCACACCTCAGGGTCTTTTTAGCCTCCCTGACCTTCGCAAGCACCAAATGAGTTTTAGGAGCCATGGCCTTGCTTGCAGATTTACAACCTTTGCTTTAGAAATTTTCCTCACTAATCGATTAACATAATTGCTCCGTGCTCCAAAATTGCCGAGTGCTCCGATGAGGATTCCGCACTTTTACGGTGAAAATGACGAAATTACCAGGGTTCAATCCCTATTTATGGCAGTAGTGGCAAAATGAGGAAACTTTCCCTCTTTCTCTCTCTTTGATTAATGCGGAGCACAATGTGCAGCGTAGCATGCTCACCACGACATCATGATACTATTAGCATTTAAACCTTGACACACTTCAAGCCAACTACTTGCCTTCTCAAAAACAAAGAAAAAAAATATATAATAATATTTGTTTTCGATTAAGGGTCCGAAAAGACCTTAAACTAACGAGCATAGCGTAGTTGCACCCTTTAGGGTCTAAAAGGACCCTAAAATAGTAGTTTCGGCCCGTAACATTCACAGTCTGCAATGACATTAAACTAACTACATCCTTACATCAGCAGTTACCTCATACGCTTTGACATAGGCGATATCACATTTCCTAGCAGTTTCATGTCTTCATTCCTAGACTGGCGGTTCAATACCTCTTGAACTCGCAATTTCCTTCTTTTTATCATTATTTTGCATATCAAGATTTTGCATGTTGTAATATGGCAGTCTGAGATGACACTAGACTAGCGGTTTGGCATTGGCATATCGACAGGCATGCGTTCCACTAGCAACTCTACACTCTCGCACCTTGGCAGTTTGCCACAACCTTAAACTAGCAAACTTTCAATCTTTACAATGCCTTACTTAGCAAGTCGCATCTCGGTGTTGCTTTGCAGATTTGCGTTTCACACAATCTCTAATGACCCTTACCCAGGCTTTCATCTTATGATGGTAGGTCAAGCGAGAGATGGAAATCTATCGTGCCCTTTCCACACCTTTAACGCTAGCAGGGCCACAAGGCCAGCTCGCGAGACAGTTGAACCCTGATATGATCAACTGGGGGTCGACTACGATTAACACTATAGTAGCCTTAGAAGCATCCCCAGATTGGCCCAGACACTTGGTCCAAGCCCTAGATTTAGAGGCCAGGGATGTAACTGATGATCCTCTTGTTGAGATACCCGTAACCACATCAAAAAGTAAAGATGTTAAGACTTAGCTCCCTCCTAGACACACAAATACATGAAGGAATAGTTAAAACTTTGTAGGATCACATCGATGTTTTCGCATGGTCGTACAGCAACATGCCAGGTCTGGATCCGTGGATGATTCAACATAATATCGTCCTAGACCGACAGGTAAAGGCAGTCAAGCAAAAGGCACATAAGATCAAGCCAGAAATTGCACTAGCTGTGAGGGACGAAATCACTAAGTTGTACTGAGCAAGTTTCATCTGCGTGGTCGACTATTCAGAGTGGGTGTCCAACATCGTTGTAGTTTCAAAGAAAATAGGAGGGATACGAATCTGTATAGACTTTTGAGACTTGAACAAGGTAATCATCAAAGGTAACTTTCCACTCTCGAGCATTGATCAACTCATCGACACCATAGCTGGTCATGCTCTGCTATCCTTCATGGATGGTTTCTCTAGATACAACCAAATCTGCATCAACCCAAAGCACCAGCTATCGACAACCTTCATGATTCCATGGGGAACCTTCTACTATACCATGATGCCTTTCGGGCTCAAGAATGCTGGAGCAACCTACTAGCGAGCCATGACCTACATTTTCAGTGACTACATCCTAGAAACGTTAAACGATTACGTAGATGATATAGCAGTTAAGTCCAAAGAGGCAACCGATCACCCACGCGATCTAGGGGTAGTCCTCAAGTGCTGCCAAATGCGTGACTTACGTCTCAATCCTAAGAAGTGTGTCTTCGAGGTAAAGATTGGATGCATGTTAGGGTTTGTAGTATTAGAGGTCGGAATACAAGTGGACCCAGAAAAAGTCAAGGCCATCGTCAACCTAGCACCTCCCACAAACCTTAAGGAGTTACGTGGTTTACAAGGTAGAGTGCAATTCATTTGGAGGTTTATAGCAAGGTTGACCGACAAGTTATACCCCATGCAACATCTTCTAAAGAAGGGGGTTGACTTCAAGTGGACAACCCAGTGTCAACAAGCCTTCGACAACCTGAAGAAGGAGCTCTCGCACCTCCTAACGGTGCACCCACCGCAAAGGGATAGGCCTTTCTTCATATACCTTGCCACCTTTGACACATCCATAGTAGCACTGCTATGTCAAAAGTGGGACAAAGGTTCTAAGATACCGGTGTACTACCTAAGCCATGCACTAATAACATACAAGGCAAAATACAATGAAGTGGAGAGGAATTGCCTAGCCTTGGTATTCGCACTAAAAAAGTGGCAGCATTACCTATTCCACAACACAACCAACATCATTTGCAAAAGAAACATACTCCGAGCTATCACCAGCAACTTGTATGAAAGTGGTACAAAAGTGCTATGTAAGTCAATCGTCGACAAAGGGTCAAGCCATAGCAACCCAACTTATGGCCTCGCCAGTCGACGACCAGGCAACCATAGATCCTGAGTTTTCAGACAAATACATTAGCAATGTCGCCATCGTCCCGTCGCATTTCGTGGTAACCTTACACTTTGATGATGCCTCAACCACGCAAGGAGGTAGCACCATTGCCACGATCACATTCCCCTCTAGGGAAATGCACCCATTCACTTATCGATTTACGTTCCCTTGCACAAACAACATGGCAGAATACGAGGGGCTACCCAAAGGCCTCTTAACTACCTGTGCGCTGTGTATACAACACCTAGCGATCTGGGGAGACTCACAACTAGTCATGAATCAAATCACCAAAGTCTATGCCTGCAAGGCTACGCACCTGCAACCCTAGTACGACCCAGCAAAAAATCCTACTAAAGCAATTCATGATCATTGATGTGCAACATGTGCCATGTAACGAGAACACTGTAGCAGATGCCCTAGCTACCCTCACGTTAAACATCCCATCACATTCTTTGGCAAACCTGCCAATCGCAATCACAGAATGTATCAAGCCCATCACTCAGGCAAAACACGTGGCCTCTGTCGATGCTACGGATACCCTGGAGTGGTATGATAACATTAAAGCTTATTTACAGCATGGTAAACCCCAAGGTGGATTGACATCGGCTCAGAGAGATGCAATCCACAAGCGTGCTCGACAATATGTACTCATGGGAAATGATGCCCTGTGTCGATGATCCTACGATGGGATATTGCTAGCATGTGTGGGTGGTGAGCAGGCACAAAAGGTAGTTAATGAGGTTCATGAGGGGCTGTGCGGTGGACACATAGCACCCAGGGCTATATCTGCAAAAATTAGACACCTAGGGTACTATTGGCCCTACATGGAGCGTGACTACCTGTCAAAAGTCAAGACATGCAACACATGCTAGAGATATGCAAATCTCATACACGTAGCACCTATAGACCTGCACCCAACGCAAATTATGTGGCCCTTCCAACGATGGAGACTAGATCTCATAGGGCCTATCACGCCCAAGTCCTCCACAGGGCATAGCTTTATTATCACTACCACAAAGTATTTTACTAAGTGGGTGGAAGCCATTCCCCTAAGGAAAACGACATCTCAGAAAATCTTCCATTTCATCCTTGATAACATCGTAACTAGGTTTGGGCTCCCGATGACTATTATGACCCACAATGGGCCACAGTTCAGCAGTATGGAAACCCGAGCTTTCTGTAGTAATCTAGGCATTAAAAAATCATTTTCTTCCCCTTATTATCCACAGGCGAACGGGCAGGCGAAGGCTACAAATAAGTCCATCATCAACTTGCTAAAGCAGATGCTTAACAATAGTAAGAGGCGGTGGCATGAGCAAATACTCTACGTCCTCTGGACCTACCGAACTACTTGTAGAACTGCGACAAGTAAGACCCCTTACAGTCTTGTTTATGAATCTAAAGCTGTATTGCCTCTTGAGTTGTAGGTACCCTCACTTTGGATGATCTTGTCTAACATCGTGAGCGAAGCCTAGAACAACGAATCATGAACCATCGACCTCAACTCAGTGGAGGAGGAATGCATGCAGACACTGAGATGAATCAAGCACTATCAAGACAAACAACAGTAGAAGCACCATGCAGACCCGCGTCGACAACTAGTGCAGAAGGGAGACCTCGTCCTCAAGGTTGTCTATGAGCACATGAGTAAATTCTTAGCCAACTGGGAAGGACCTTACATGGTCACCGAAGCCTTTGGGAATGGAGCCTTCAAACTGGTAGGCATGGACGACAGCAAGTTTGCCAACCCGGTGAACAACACGTACCTCAAGCTGTACTACATTTGAAGTGCAATGTCAATGACAAACGCCGTCCACTACGACGATAAACTAGTAGTTGCACCAAGTAGCGTCCGCAATTATGATAAACTAGCAACATCGAGCAGCATCCGCCACGACGTTAAACTAGTGGAAACCGTCCGCTACGATGTAAAACTGGCATGTACGGCCTGTTGGGACCTTAAAACAGCACAGCGGTCTGCTGAGACCTTAAACTAGCACACGGTCTACCAAGACCTTAAACTGGGTTCGCGTCGCACCCTCAACATGCACCACCACCATATACACATCGAATGAAGGAGTGTGAGGCTGACGCACGGGTGGAATGTCGCAGCTCTAGGATGTAGTTCTTAACGCAAGGAGAACACGATCGGGAGCATGCGCGGCACCGCCACCTTCGGTGTCATGCTAACCCTTCGAAGACCTCGTATGATGTCACACGGGCCCTTTGAACCTACCGTTGCCATAGCTCACTACCTTGACGGTAGTTCCTAGGCTCGTTCCCACTTCTAGAGTGCTAATAGTATTGTGGCCTAGCCACAATTTTGTTGCTCTTCAATTCCCCGCCAAGGTTTCAGCTCGCGCAATGTTTAGCTATGTGGTAGCTGATCCCATAGCTGGACCGAGTACACATTCCTTTGGTGGGGATTCCAGTGCATCCTTGTCCACAATAGCTCCCAGCATCTTGGAGGCTAGCTCCTCCATGCTAGTACTACCAGGGCCACTGCTAGCCTTCCTGCTTTGGGCATCTCACACCAGCAACAGTGCCCAAGAGTAACAATAATGCCAGCAGCCAACAATACCTTGTCCCCACAAACGCATCTCAATACAGCAACAAACGTTATAGCATTGCGAAGCGAGTGCCTCGACTAACATGGCTACTTGAGAGTGCAGACTCCAACATGTGCGTAACATAGCTTGCCATGTGGAAGGTTTCTGTAGGAAAGTCAGAACCCTTCATAGATGTAACGCAACTCATCCTATGGAGGGGACACCTACCCACAAGAGGTTGAAGAATAGTGCCAGCCAAAGATGAAAATGTAAACGAGCCCCTCAAAGCACTCTGAGGAGGGACTCGGCTAAACATCATCTTTGCTCTCTGCCATAACCTCCACAAAACCAATGCAACACTCTAAAGCGTGGCCAAGCAACGTCTCAGCACTCACTAAGCGATAACCTTAGCATTTTGCCTGCTGAGGTGTTTCGTATTCTTTCCCGACATCCATCGAGCCCGTTCTCCAGATGTTGACAAAGAGGGACCAATGAAACACCCTAAAAATGTGGGGTCATCCTTGCTTCACCAGGCTCTTGCAGTTTGCACAGCACTATGGCAGTTCATCGGGAAGAGAACGTTTTGAGTCTAGGTTGGCCAGTTCGACAAATTTTCTACTTTGAGCATGGACAAGTTCTGTACCATCCTGCCCTCCCACCAAAGTAGCCTAAATAGCCAGAAACCTGCTCAAAAATAGTGTGCAGAATTGGCAGCAACATTCTGGATGCACAAGAAATAGTTCGACAAGTTTTCTAAGTCATGAAGCCTACTATGCTACGCTACACTATGTAGTGTAGCAAGCTTCAGAAGATGATGGCAGAACGAAGTGCTATGCTACGCAATGTCACACAGCGTAGCATGGCAATGACTTCATTACCCATTCCCCTCACCCAATTTCGAGTTTTGCAATGATGTCCCTTTCTGTCAGGAAGCGATGGACCATGTTTGCTGCTACGCTACGCTGAGCTACATGGCGCAACAAGGCGTAGAATCTTGCGGAAGAGATAGAAGGTAGTTTGAAAGATGAAATCAACAGAGTTCACAAGACTTGCATCGCAGGAGATAAGGCTTGCAAATCAGCAAAGCTTTCGTGACTAAGGAAAGTTGCTACGCTACGCTACGTAGCATAGCATAGGATAGCAAGCATGTGACATATAGCAGAGCATGCGATAAAGCACTACGCTATGCCAAGCATTCTATGTCACAAACCATAGCAAGGCATACAGATGGTCATGGGACATCAATGCTCTCCACCTAATCGGACCGTTGGCACACGTCTCCAAACATTAACGGCGCAATTACGACATGGTAGGATTGCAGTTATTGCATACAAGTTCACATTGCAACGGTCTTGTAGATCCAATGGTCACAAACGACATGAGTGGCACCAACAAGACGACCAAGGCTCAAGGCACGTAACATTCAAACCACCCCTTTCACATGCCTTTGGTCCTATAAATACCCCAGCAAACAGCATGCAAAAGGTCTGCAATTTTTAAGAGTCCACAATCTTTAAAGTTCGAAATTTTAAAAGAGTTGGCATCTTTCTTGAAGTAGACAGCTTCCAAGTGGTGGGAACTTTGAAATTCTGAAACAAAGATTTCCCCTCTCTCTAGCATTGTAATATCAAAGTCATCCATCTAACACTGTAAATAGTGAGTCTCTCTCGGCTGGTGTGAGGTCCCTGTCTCCATTCTACCATCTTGGTAGAACCCTGTATTGCTTGTACACGAGTCAACACCCAAGCGCATAGCTCTCTTTACTCGGCACGTCTTGGTTACCCTCAGGATTTTTGTGCTCCACCACGTTGTGCAGCCAATTGTATCCACCCTGGCTGAGCGAGTTTGTAGCTTCGGAGCAGTGCATGTTTCTAACCACATTTTACTTTATCTCTCATTTGTTATCTCATTCTTGCATTATTTTTTGTCTTATTTACCTTTAAGCATTACTTCGTATTACTGTCGCATTTTTACAGTTTCTCCCTCGCTTCATTTTCCCTTAAGCATTATCTTGCATTTCGCATTATTTACGTTGCAAAAGGCTATATTGACACCGATGTAAGTCCCTGTCTGATCGACCAAACCATTCAGGGCACCCCATGTCCGCACACACCTAGCACAGCCCCCCTACGGATACGGGGTTGGAACTGTCGCGCTTGCCGACCCCTGGTGTTCTTCCAGCCGTCGACGTTTTCGGTCGCTAAACTAATCATGGGTAACATTATGATCATAGATGACACCTAAACAATTAATGAATCATTAGTTGGCTAGGATATCTAACAAAAAGTTAATTTTTGTTCAACTCTGATATCTTAGCCCCAATATCTTGGCTTTGATATCTTAGCCTTGATATCTTGGCTTTGATATCTTAGCCTCGATAACTAGGCCCCAATACCTTGGCCTTGTTAACTAGGCCTTATAGATCTGGGCCCCATCAATGAGGCCCCATCGACATAAATGTTGCATATATGAGGCACCATTGATGCATGAAATGATGCATTGATGAGGCCCCATCGATGCAATGTCTATTTTCGCATATAAATATGCATGCTCTTGCTGTGTATTGGCATTCTTTTGTTAATAGAGTAGCCAAAATCTTGCAATTTTATTTTCTAATCTTAGAGAATAATTAGTGAGTGCCCACAATGTGGATCTAGGTCAATTGTATGGCATCTTATTCAAGTGGCAATGTACTTGGACACATTTCATGAATGGCGATAAGATCGAGATTGATTCTTATTCATTGTAGCACTTTGAATTAGATTAAATTTACTTTCAATGCAATTTATATTCCATGTACTTAGTTAATATTTACTTTTCCATGCACATTAATGAATTGGTGGAATGAGTGTGGCCAGTTTTGAGTGTAAACATGTATTCACTTGGTAATCCTAGCAGCATATTGCTTGATTTGCCCAGTAGCATAGTGCTTGGTAATTCCACTAGTGGATACATAGGTTTAGGAAATGTGTGGAAAGATAGGAACAAACACTCCTTGCTCGTAGGCTAGTTTAGACTTTACTTTCCATTGTTAATTAATTTAAACAGATGATTTCTTTATTATCATTAGGAGTAGTATAAGGCCAAAACGACATTAAGAATCATATGCCTCACTCTAGACTAAACCATACGTGACAAAGCTACCACTAGTCCAAGTGGAAAGATAACAAAATATGATCAAGGCATAATGATCTAGATGCCACAACTAGTCCCATCCATGGAATTTGATTGAATTGTGCATGAATGCTTATGATTCGTATGGTTGGGCGTAGGGGGTACCTTGTTGCTCATCAACAATCTTAAGCAGAAAGACCTTTATAGATGAGGGAAGAGCAACTTAGGGGATGAAGGGGCTAGTTTAGGTAGGATGAGGTTCTAAGACCAAGGCCTAGCCTAGAGGTCACATGCATAGAGGCCTACTTGGAGAAGATCTAAGCCAAGGAGGTCAAAAGTTCTATCCTTCAAGAGTTGAACTTTGGATCCTTCTTGAAGTTAGTGACAAAAGAGGTCTACACACAACTGTAGGGATTTCCCATGTGGTCCATTCTCTCCAATAATGGAAAATGGTATATGAGGGAGACCAAGTGTTAGTCCACAAAACCCCTAGGATCAAGTGCTAGACCAATAGACCCTTGGGACCAAGTGGAACAACTGAAAAGGAGATGCGTCAATAGAAATGAAAGATATACCCATCTCTTACTTAGTTGAGGCCATTGCAAAGGACCTTGAGTTGCTAGAAACTAGGGCTAAACTTGTTGAAATATCAACATAGGCATACCTAGAAGCTAAAAAGAAGTGGATTTAGTGATGCTACGAGGTGGATCATAAGGATTATGGTGCTCTCACAAAGGTAGAGAGAGCATACTTTAAAATTGTGTCTTATCACCTAGTCCTAATGGTGAGGCCTAGTAAAGTTATAGCTTTCCCTGCCTAAACATGGATTGCTTTGAGAAAAAAGTTCCAATTCAAACTTCAACTTATTTCTCTAGAGATTGAGAAATGTTTTAAAGAAAATGAAAAGAGAAGGAAGACACTCCCCTTTTCATGTCTCATTTGCAAGCTGTGCAAAAGGGAAGGAATTGCTTACTATTCCAATGATATGGTTTGTCATGCTCCTGTCACATCATGGTAGGAAATGATGAAAGATAAAATGGCAATAAATCTACAGGAAGAGAAGTAGCCACCACCACCACCACCACCACTTGCAATCCCAAAGACTATACCAAATGCGCTTGTAGCTATTGAAAGAATAAAAAAAAATTAGAAAGTAGCCTTATCCATAATGTTGAAGAAAGGTGAGGGGGCAATCATCCTAGTTATGCCATGTAAGGGCTATGAGATAGTAGTGGAGGTGGCTGCTAACAGGGTGGCTAAAGCCTTGAATGCTCTTACTATACTTGTACCTCACATTGTCATCATAGCAAACATCCATGCATCTACAGGAGCAGGAAGTGATCAAATGAGCACTACCCAACATGAGGAGGTGTTGGAGACATTGGTTGGACCTAGGCAACTGCTTTTAAATATCTTTGATCTTCCAAATGAGATTATAGCAAACTATTCATAACTACTCAAGATAAAGGACAAGTTGTTGATTGCCAATGCACAACTAGAGAAGGCCACTCCAACAAATCAATGGTTGACTGCTAAAGTTTATTTGATCCTAGCATTCTTAGGCCTAAGCTTATAAGAGATGAAGCTTTTTAACAACTTTAACTTAAACTCTAAGAGGTTTAGAATGCAAAGAAAGTAGTGATCTTTGACATGTCCTTATTAGAAGCCATGGCTAATAACACTGATAGGGACATATCACAAGTCTGTAAAGAAAACTTGATCCTCGCCAAGGATAACCATTGCCTATGAAATGTTGAGCAACAAAAAGACCAAGTGGTCAAGTTCATACACTAATAGCATGAATTGCTCACCAAGTTTAACTTGTATTTGAGAGGGTTGGTAGTGAAAAACTAAAATCTCTCAATGGAGGAAGTTCGATCTCTTCACCAAAAGATCACAAGTGAAGTAGCCATTGGAAGAATAAGGTCCTAAAGTTTGAATAAGTGAAAAATCACTGTAAGGACTAGGTTGGGCTACTTAAGGAGGTCAATGAAAAGGAGATTCAATTGCTAAAGGCAAAGATGAATAAGGTCCTCCAACAACTCCAAGAACAAGGTGATATATGGTAGCCCATCTTTGATGAACTGAATGCATACAACAAGGAAAAAATTCACCTAAAGAAGATGCAAGTCAAGGAGATGACATAGTACATGGATCTTACCAACCTTAGTTATGAAAACTTGGTGATGTTGATAGTGAGGGGGTTGAGGACCGAGTTAGAAATGAAGGTTGCTAGTCCCTACCTCTTTTATGAGTAGAATTCAAGCTTCATAAAGAGACCAAATAAAAGTTAGAGACATCTAAAGTGGAGCTTGAAGTTATTAGAAGCAGATTCACTGATGAATGCTCTATTGTTGAGAACTTGGCAAGATAGATGAATGACTACCAAGAACTAAGAAATCTTGTAAAGACATTCGACATAGAATGTGAAACCTTTGTAGTCTACTTTATTAACATGAAGGAATTATTTCCTTCAATGACATGGTTGTGGGATATTCTTGCATTGGCCCACATTAGAGAAGCCATGTGGACCATCTATGATTCATGGAGTAAGAAAGAGAAGATGAAAGCACTAGTTAATGCTTTCAAACTTCTAGTAGCAGCAGCAACAGTAGTAGATCAACCTTAGCCTCCATTAGTACCAAGATGAGATGAAGGATCATTAGAGCCATAAAAGCCTCCACCTCTAAGCACTATCTAAGAATTTATCACATCTTTGACTATTTTACAGATACTTGTTGAAATTTTGTAATGTGTCCAATTTTATCACTTAGAGTTAGTTATAGTTAGTCAGTCAATCTTTCTATTAATAAATTCCATACTTTCCCAATTTGTAAGAAGCTCAATCCAAATTTTGTTCACTTAAGGACAAGTTTTCAATTAGTCATGTAGATATGATAAAACATCAATAACATAGGCTACATCAGTGCATATCCATCAATGCAACCCCATCAATCCCTGTCAATGCATGGTAGGATACATTAACGTAGATACATTGATGTTGATGTAGATATGTTAACATTGACATAGTCATTACTTATATAAATGTGCGCACCTTTGCATTTATTGCACTTTTTGGTCGTAGAGTAGCAAAATTCTTGTAGTTTCTTCATTTCAAAGTTAGAATATTTTCCTCCAAGTGCCCACAGCATGGATATATGAGATTGTATGGAGTTTTATTTGAATTATCATGTACATGGACACATTGGCATGCTCAACAATAAAATTGCTATTTCCTAGATCCATTGCAATACTTAGACAATTTTATTGTTTCATTTCAGTACTTTACTTTATACATAATTTACTTCCATATTCTTAGTTAATCAATTAATATGATTAATCATAAATACTTTAGTACAACCACTTTGAGCATAATGTATTAACGTTTGGTAATCCTAGTAGTGAATACTTGATCTTAAAAGTGCACAATTCCTTATATGCTATGTTTTACCTGAATTCAAGTAGGTCAATCTTAAATTTGTATAATTTCCAATCTGCTAAGAACTACTACTATTCAAGTCAGCCAACATAAGCATAGGTTGGTTGTCCTAACAAGTGAGACAATCTTCTTTAAAGCTACTCTTTGGTAGGTCGATCGTTCTTTAGGTTGGTAAACCCATCAACTCATATATTTTGACTTCATACACACTGTTGAGCAATTTTTTCATTTCAAAATCATTAGAATATCAAATCGATTAACAATCTCTCCCTAGTTGGACATGATAAAATATCCCTTTTTGAAGGATGAACAAACACCTCAAGCACAACTAGTGGAAAATTGAAACTAATGTCAATGGATAGCCCTATAAATTCTCAAGCTCCCCTTGAGCTTATGACTCTCATAAGTTATGTCCCCCTTGTTTTTCATTTGAAAAAAGACAATAAAAAATCCTATCAAGACATAAGGATTTTCTTGAAGAAAGGCGAGTTTAAGGAAAAAATGAAACTAAATTCTACTTAATCAAGCATAAATAATATATCAAGCATGACATAAAATAGATACAAGAATTATATCTTAATAGAAAATACCAAATATATATCTAGCTAGAAAGAGGATAAAAATATGCTAATATAATAATTAAGCCCAAATACCAAATAAATTATTCTAAACATGGTTATACCAAATTCTAAAACAGGATGCTCAAAACAATGAAGTGAAATTGAAACACATCATAGGCAAAATTTAAGTACAAATGCATGAAATGTAAAAAGCCTAAACATTCTAATAAATCAAATGCATAAATGCTGATACTAGCACCTGATAAGTAGGTTGAGATTAATCTAGTAAGCATGATTATAACTTGTAGAAATAGTACAAAAGTAATCCATTTGGAAATAAAAGCTTATTAAATGAAATAATACACATTGATGAGTGGCAAGGTACCCCTACACTCAACCATACGAATACGAGCGTAACATGCACGATCTGGTCGAACTCTGCAGACTAAGTGCCTACGTGCCTCATGGAACACTTAAGGTTAATTATTCATTGTCTTCCCAAACTTACTTGTATTTGTCACGGTGTATGGTTAAGTAAGTTTGAGGTATGTGATGTTTATGTCTTTTTTGTTTTATCTCCTATGCTGATAAGGTGAAGGGTTGAAGAAACTAATTAACTAACTTTACCTAACTAACTAAGTCTGAATTAACCTAGCATTAGCATCTATTCCCACTTACCCTTCACACGATAAACCAATGCAACGTTGGTTACCAAATGCTAATTGTTGCTGGGATCACCAAGCGTAACGCATGTGCTCGAAGCGGTTGTACTGAGGCACTTAACTAGGAGAGAAGGGTTGAGAGAGATTTAATAACTAATAAAGAGATTAAATGGTAAACAGTAAATAATAGTAAATAAAATCCTATTTAGCCTATTCCATGCACTGCAAGGTTTATCCAAGAAGTTC
>MNCI01010021.1:341084-359295 GCA_015680685.1 Gnetum montanum | reverse complement strand
TATGGCCCCTAAAGGAAAAGTTGCATAAATAATATAAGGTCCTTCCCACAGTGTTTGAAATTTAGTATGTTGTGGCACATGTGTGGGATTCCAGTAGAGAACCTTATCTCTCAGTTGATATTTAACTTTCCTAATCTTTAGTTCATGATGTTGTTTATTAAAGGCCTTGTGCAATTCGTTAGATGACAGGTAGCTAATCAGTTTTCATCTAGCAAGTTAATGGTTACTAACCATTGTTTCTATGCTAGATCAAGGTTAAGGTTGAGGTCCCATGCCATGGATAGTGTACGGATCTCAGTTTGAATGGGAAACATTGGTAATTTACTATACATTAACTCATAGGGAGAGTAGTCTGTAGGGAGTTTCCATGTGGAGCATTATGCCCAAAGAGCATCGTTCAATTTAGTGCTCCAATCTTGCCTAAACCTACTAATGGTTCTTGTAAATATCTTCATAATCTCCCTGTTGGTAACTTCTACTTGACCATTCTCTTAGGGGTGGTATGGTGTAGTTAATTTATGCTCAACCCCTAAGCATTGCATTAATTTCTGAAAATTTGCACCTGTGAAGTGTGTACCATTATCTGAAATAAGTGCACGTGGCACACCAAACCTATTTATGATTTGTTTTTGAACAAATCATGTAGCTGTAGATGATGTACAATCTTTAACAGTAGCTTCTTCAGCCCATTTTGTTAGGTAATCAACGGTAACAATAATATAATCTTTTCCATTGGACATTGGTGTAATCAGCCCCATAAAATTAATTCCCCAAATGTCAAAGGGTTCTAACGGTTGAATCCATTGTTGCTGACCTTCATTCTAGTAGTCATTCCCCCATCACATTGACATTGCTCACAAGATTGGAAAAAACAATGGATGTCCCAAAATAATGTAGGCCAATAATATCCTTCAAGCAAGATCTTGATGGCCATTTGTCTCCCAGTGTAATGACTCCCACAAGGACCCTCATGAGCATCTTGGAGAACTTGCAGTTGATCTATATTAGGAACACACCATTGAACCAAGCCATCAGGACATACTTTGTAAAGTTATCCATTGATCTCCATAAAGTACTTGGCTTGGTGAAGAAACTATTGTTTCTTCTTAAGGTTTAACTCTTGTGGTGTTTGTTGGGTGAGGAGATAGGTAAGAATGCTACTGTACCAATTTGTCTCTATGGGTGATTTATTATTCACTACACCAGCAAAGAAAAATTCATCAGGGAAATGATTAGAAATTGGATACTCATCCTCTTTGTTGTCCCTTCACAACTGAGATAAATGATCCACAACTACATTCTTGGTGCCCTTGTGATCGATCATTGTTAAATCGAACTCTTCTAAGATTACAAGCCATCATATGATACGAGGGCTTACCATTGGCTTATTCATGAGGAACTAGATTGCACTATGATCTGTATGTATATATACTTTATATCCCAATACGTAGTGTCTAAAATTTTCTAGTGTAAACACTATAGCCATTAATTCTTTCTCTGTGGTAGTGTAGTTAAGTTGTGCACCAGCAATACTTCTACTTGCACAATGGATGTAATAAGGATGTTTCTGGTCATCTAACTATGTAAGTATGGATCCTAAGGCATATTTGGATACATCAGTCATGATATGAAATGCTTTGGACTAGTCAGGAACTTGTAGAATGGGTGTTTCTACTAGCTTCTCTTTTAGAGTTTTAAAAGCTAATTCGCCTTCCCTGGTCCACTCAAAAGGTATGTCCTTTTTCATTAATTCCACCAATGGTTTTGCAACCTTTGAAAATTTCTCAATAATTCTCCTATAGTAGCCAGTATGTCCAAAGAATGACCGAATATCTTTGATAGTTTTCGGTTGACGGGTAATTCCTTGGATAGCTTTGATTTTCTCAAGGTCTACCTCTATCCCTATGTGTGAGATTTTGTGCGCTAGTACTACACCCTCTTGGACCATCAAATGGATTTTTTGCCAATTGAGCCTCAAATTGGTTTCTACACATATTTTTAACACTTGCTCTAATCAGTCCAAGGCTTGATCAAAGTTTGTTTCATAGGTGGAGAAATCATCCATAAAGACTTCTACACCATTTCCTATATACTATTGGAAGATTCTTAGAACTAGTCATTGAAATGTTGCAGGGGAATTACACAAGCCAAACAACATCTGTTTGTATGCAAACATTTCCTAAGGACTGGTGAATGTAGTCTTGGCTTGGTCTTTTGGGGCTAGTTGTATTTGATTATATCCACTATATCCATCCAAAAAACTGTAGTAGTGATGCCCTACGATGGTGTCTAAGACTTGGTCAACAAATGGCAATGGAAAGTGATCTTTGAATGTTGCCATATTCAGTAGCTTGAAATCTATGCACACCCTCCATTTGCCTCCCTTTATAGGCACAATAACTAAGGGGTTAACCCATTTGCTATTAGTAATGGAGTATATGAACCCAGCCTTGAGAAGCTATTCAATTTCTTCCTTGACTACTTGCTTCAGCTTTGGGTTCAAACGCCTTTGCGGTTGTCTTTGAGGCTTCATGGAGGGGTTGGTGTAAATCCTATGTTGGCATATCCTAGGATTTTTTCCAATTAATTTGGGATATGACCAAGTGAAGGCTTTTGACCATCTATTGATTACCTTCAACAGTTCTTCTTTCTGTTGAGGAGCAAGCTTAGCGTTGATAAGTACTAATTTTCCATTTTTAGGAATGTGTATTCCATACCAATGGGCAATGGTTTCAACTTAAGGGGCTCCTACTTAAATTTCTCAGGGATTTCCAACTTCCCCCAGTTGACATTTTCAAGGTTAAGACTTGGAAGTTGGTGGTGGACTTGCTCTAATGCATCTATGCTATCGATGTAAGCGCAATTCAAACCCTCAATTAGTTCGATGCATATGAGTGAACTACTTTCTTGATTAGCTATCATCCACTGNTGCATATGAGTGAACTACTTTCTTGATTAGCTATCATCCACTAGGTGCCTTCCTGTTATGTGGCTACTACATATAGGCATATTTGTATGTTGATCACTTGTGCACACTAATTGCATGCAGGCAATGTTAAACTTTGCACAAATCATGATCTCTGCATGCAATTACACACTGTGTCACTATATGTGATGCNCTTTGCACAAATCATGATCTCTGCATGCAATTACACCCTGTGTCACTATATGTGATGCAGAGAACTTTCTTCTTATTGATCTTTCCAAATATATTTTCCTTTGATATTTCTAGGGAAAGATCACAGATTCCTAGGCGTGTGTCAATGGTGCTTAGCCATGCTCTTCCCATTATGATAGGGAAGTTCCCCTTACCATTGTTCACCTGAATCACTAGGAAGTTAGCTAGGTACGACAACCCACAAACAATGGTAACAATATCTTCCACCAGTCCCAATGGGATAGTGATGGATTGGTCAGTCAACTCTAGATGGATGTTGTTCTTTTTCAATGGAGGTAGGTTCCAGGCCTTGTACATTTCTTGAGAAATCAAGTTGACACTAGAACTTAAATCCAAGAGAGCCTTGCACAGTACATTTCCAATTATTTGTAAGTATATCATAGGACTCTCAGGATCAGAGAATTTCTTGGGAAGGTGGCCAGCTTTTATCCAATTGGTGACGGCATGTGTTAGCATGACCGTATGCATTGAGTGTGGTGGTTGAGTTGAAGGAGGCTCCGAAGTTTTATTGATACTAAGGCATCTAAGGAATCAACTGCTTGTCATTGCAAGGGCTTGGTTGGTCTGTTGGTTTTAAAGAAAGGTATTTTCTTTATGTGGTTGTTAGAACCAACAGTAGGTTGAGAGTTAGCAACCCTTGTGGCATTACGTTGCTACTTCTGGGTAGGGATTTCACCCTGCATAGCCGAAGCAGGTGGTAGTGGAGCTATTGGTAGAATAGATGCGATCAGATGAGAAGGATGATATGCTTGTGGAATATCACCCCTAGAAGAGGGAGTCATGACCAGTAGAGTCATGTGGGGAGATTGGTTGCTGCATGTAATATCCATACAAGTTAGGTTGCTGGTAAGGATACTGTTACCTTGGTGGTGGCATTCCCCATGATTGTAGGTTCTTCCACTGTTGATATTGCTCAATCAGTTGTGGTGGAGTTCCACTAGGATAATATGTTAAGGGTTGGTGGAACTGCCTTGGGTTACCTTGAGGATAAGGTAACCTTTGGGGTGTTTTCCTTTTGTTTAATCATGGGTTGATTTCATACACCCAAAACTCTTGCAAATGTGAGATTACAAGGCAACATCCCTTAGGATGGTCATATTGACATATTTCACATCCACTATCATTGTTTGTTTCTAACTCCACAACCTCTTCAATGATGGCAACTTTGCCCTTACCCTTGCTACGTGCATGTTCAGATTCTCTTTTTTTCTTTTTTCGCGATCACTACCTTACTCTCTAGACTCCTCTACTATTTTAAGAATAGATTGAAATCTATTGTCTAGGGAATCCCACATTTGGTCTATCTTTGTTGATAATTCTAATGTCAACTTTTGGATAGGCAAAGTTTTCCTATTCACCATCTCTTTGAGTGGTGACTCTTCTTCATCCTCGCAAAATCTTACTCCCTTCTTCCAGAAGGAAGGATCTCAATTATACTCTTTCATACTTTCTCTCTTCTGTAGCTCACCTTCTTCCTTAGCAACTTGCTCCAATATTCTTTGAATTTGATGGAACCTAAGCTCAGATTGTCTTCCTTGGGCATAAGTCCCAAGGATTCTTCTTATTTCATGCCTAAGCCCATCCATGAGATGGCATAGTTGATCCCTTTATAAATAACCATGGCTAGGACAACAGTGTAACAATGTATAATAGCAGCCAATGGTAGCATCTAAGGGTTCATGTCCTCTTTGTTTCTAGCCTTGGATTTGCTTTCACAAGTTTGACACTCGGGAGTATGTTTGGTAGTTGTCATTAAATAGTTCTAACATAGTACTCCACTAACGAAGGGATTCCGGTTCTAAAGACTGGTACCAACTTTCCACTTCTTTAACTAGTGTCTATGGAAATAACTTAGTTTTTTTCCATTCATTTTCTATATTTTGTAAGGTACATGCATCATGGAATGCTTGTAAGTGATTCTGAGGATCAGTGTTGTATCCCCCTTCAAATCATGGGATATTGTTCATATTTAATCTCTTGATCCTACTATCTTTTTGGTGCCATGTTGGAATTCTAATAGCCTCAATTATGTCCAACATACTTCGAGTAGTGAGTATGGGTTCATTGTAATTATCTCATCCATGGCATCTATGATTGCTATGTTGTTCCCTACTCTCCCTTCTTCTATGTCGTGACTCTCTAGAGTGACCTTGTCCCCTTTCCTGGCTATTTCGTCTATGATTTCCACTTTGCCTACCTTTATCCCCATGGTCTTTTTCCTTATGACTGTGTCTAGACACTAAAGGAGAGGACGAAGGTGAAGAAGAAGGAGAACTATCACCATGACGATGTCTGCCACCTTTTCTTCGACGATCTTGGCCTTGATCATGATTGCGATCAAAATGTCCATCTTTATCATGTGTTCGTGTCCCTTTTTTGGACCCTTTATGGCTATGGGTATCAAAACTTGGGTTATGAATAATGGAATGAAGGTTCTAATACACAACCCCTTGGCTAAAGTCAAGGGGAGGAACATCATTGTGTGGGTGACTGCCTGAGGCAGGTTCACCACCCTCATTTTCACTTACGACATGTGGGACATCCTATGACCACTTACTTTTCAAAGAATTATGATGTCTCTCCTATTGCAAATTCCTTTGATGTTATGCCTTTGTAGGATGGTATTCTCTTGAGTCATGGTCTTGCACAATGTATTTTGCATGTAAGTGCAGCATGCCAATTCATGTGAGGGCACAAAGAAGCATGCTTGGGACTAAACGATTGGGAGGTAACACTATGTTACCTTCTAAGTCTCACCAATGCAGTTGTTTATCTTGATGGAGGATAAAGGCAAAGTCTGGTATGTACTCATTGGGATGAATATATACCACTCAAACTTGTTGAGGGACTGGCGGATCAATGTCATGTGTATTACGCCACCGATTGTTTCCTGTTTCAGTCCTAGGTGGTGAGGCACTTTCATATGAAGAAGGAGACATTTTTGTCTATTCAGTGTGCATTGTATTCTTGTTTATTATTTTCTCAATCAACCCTAAGGGTTTTTTCTAATGATGTGAATGATTTCCTAAGTTCTAATTAGTGCACAAACAACTAAGTCCTTGGCAATGACACCAATGATGAGTGGTGAGGTACCCCTATGCTCAACCATACGAATATGAGCATTTCACACATGATCTAGTTGAATTCCAAGGACTAAGTGCTTATGCGCCCTTGTGGAACAAGGATGGGTTGGTTGATCATTATCTTACCAAGCTTACCTGTATGTCATGATTGTATGGTTAAGTAAGCTTGAGGCATATGATTTCTATATCTTTTATGTTTTTATGTCTTGCACGAGTAGGGAAGGAGAGAGGTAACTAAGTAACTAATTTAACTTAACTACTCATTAACTAAGTTCTAACTAATCCTAACACTAGCATCCGTTCCCACTTACCGTACACATCCCGAACCAGTGCAACACTACTGGGATTACCAAATGCTAATCGTTACTGGGTTACCAAGTGTTACATGCATGCTGAAGTGATCGTACTGAGTGTAATTTAATGATTTGCTTAATTAATCAAAATGAATTTCTATGCTAATAACATAAATGTAAAGTGCATAAAATAAAATAAATTCAAAATAAAATAAAATTAAAAGAAATGCATAAAGATCTCGTCTTTATTGCCATACACAAGGTGTGCTTAGGTACACAATGCTCGAATAAAGATCCATCCACACTTAGACCTCCTGCTGTGGGCACTTGGAAAATACTCTAACTTTCAAACAGACTACAAGAGTTTCACTACTTGACTATTAGAAGACTTCTTTTCAATTGTGTGCCTGGGCACTTTATTTATAGGCTTGGGAGCAACTACTCTAATAATTGGAGTAACCACTCTAATAATTAGAATAAATCGCTTGAGTAACTACTCTAATAATTAGAATAAACCAATAGAGTAATCACTCTCATCACTCAACATTTTCAGGATGGGCATTTTGGGAAAATCAAGGGTTGGNTCTCTCTCTCTCTCTCTCTCTCTCTCTCTCTCTCTCTCTCTCTCTCTCTCTCTCTCTCTCTCTCTCTCTTTGTGCATTTTTAGCATTTTATTTGCATTTTCTGCGATTTCCTCACATAGCTATGCCTAAAACTACACTTGGACGGTAGTCCCTGCATGTTGGCATCCTCATTTTTGCCAAAAAATTGACTACACTTAACCCCATTGATGCTGTTGACACTGCTTGAACACTTAGCATTATTTCGCATCAGCATCGTAGCTAACCACGCTGCATCCTAGTTTTATCTAGTAAGTCCTTATTCGATCGATAATACCATTTAGGGCACCTCATCCCCTCCTTTAATAGGCCCTCATGTAGACTCGAGGTTAGGCTATGCATCCATGAACCTCTCGATGTTTTAGTTGCCGATGTTTTTGGTTGGTAACTAGTAGGAGGGTCAAACCACTTTTTCAAACTTTGTTGTGGTTGTCTTGCATGCTCTTTGCATTGTAGTTATCTATCAACCCATTGGTGTAGATTAGACCTTGTATTCAGTCCCCCTAGGACCTTGCATAGTAATCCAAATCACAATTCTCTCCACTATTTTCCTAAGTCTTCATTCTCTTAGTGTAGAGAGCATAGTCCATGGAGAGCATAGTCAGCTCTCAACATAGAGAGCGTAGTTCATGAAGAGTGTAGTCATCATAGTCAGTGGTGTTAGCTAAAATAAGATCAGTTTTAGTGTCATCCACAATACTCTACAACCAGCAACCTATAGCTCTCCCTTTCACAACTCAATTTGTGATAATGAATCTAGATTAGGCTTCGACATTGATGTCAAATGCACTTAACATCTTTACCATCCAACAAGAGGCTAGGATTAACAACCCTAGAAATCTCATAATGGATAGGTCCGAGGCAATCCCTTAGGCTACACAGCCAAGACCTAGAGTATGCCATGCTCAATAATGAATAATACAATTTTATATGTGCAAAGATTCAAGCAAGGTTACCCATGGATTGCCTTGACATGGAGGCAAAACAAGACTTCAAAATAATCCACCGAGATGGATGAGAGTATATTCCTTCCTTGTTTAATATCATCTCATTGATAGAGTCCCACGATTGGTTGCTATCCTTGCTCATCTGAGCAAGTGAGCACAATGTGGGAACTAACTATGAGAAAACCCTACAGGAGGAAGAAGACAAGTTTGAAGCTCACTCTGAACACAAGAACCCCTTCCACATCATCTTCCAACAACCACTCCCCAGTTCGGCCCCCCTCAATTTAGTTCACATGTCCTCCCTAAGATGGTTATAACACTAGCATCACCTTCCCACTCTATCAGGCTTAGGTCAACGCTTGTAGTGGTAATGCATCAAACGCAATACATGAAATATGATGCAACAGCTCCATTTAACTTGTCCTTCATGGCACATCTCAACCTACCCACCCATCTTTGCTAGTAGCAATCATGTTAGCTCAGCCCTATGTTCATGTAGGGCCCATCTCTAGGCCCCAAATGACTTAGGCACCCTATGTCCTCCCTATTTCGTTAGCACCCTTGATGTTAGTCCAACCCATGCATGTAGTTACCACACCCATAGCATAGCCAACGCATCAACCACATCACATAAATCTACAACCAACAATCTAGCCTTGGGCCATACAATCAACATAGTAGATAGCATAGCCAATGTAACTAGTTGGTGCATCTCAAAACTTGGATAAAGTGTTCCAGCTGATCCAAAGTTTGATGGAGGAGGTGAGGTGACTCAAAGCTGCTTCATCTAAAATCATCAAGGTGGTGGACTTCTACCAGGATGATCCTATAAGTTCTATGGTTCCATCCCTAACTTTGCCAACTGGGGTCCCACTACCCCAATTCACCAAGTACAATGGTGAAGGAGACTCCAACATGCACCTAGTTACATTCAGGTCTGAGTGCCTGCTAGTGTAGGCTAGGCTGTATGCCATCACATATGTATTTTTCATGTCGCTAACTGGCAAAGTGCTAGACTGGTACTGAGAACTACCTAGATGTTCTATTTCCTCTCTAGAAGACCTCTTAAGCTAGTTCGTGATGTGCTTCAAGAACAACTTAAAGCCAGAAGTGATCTTGGACTAGCTAATGTAGGTTAAGCAGGGTCCCCTAGAGCCCATGCAAAAATTCATCCAATGATGGAGCACCTCATTAAATGAAATACAAGACCTAATAGACAAGGCATATCTCTTGGCTATCTTGAAAGGCACGGTTAATGACTTCATCAAGTCAAAGTTGTACTACTTAGGCCTACAATCCCTAAGCCAAGCCTTTGCCCAAACTAAGAGCATAGAAGACGTAGTGCAAGCTAGCAAGAAGCTGGCCTATGTGGCCTATAAAACCTAGTATTTGAAAAATCAAAATGCAACAGTGGAAATAGTAGCCACACACGCTAAAGCAATCAACTGGGGGTTAACAACTAGGTAGCCCAAACCCCTAGCTCACAAAGCTATCAACTCTAGAGCCAAGATTACCAACTCACCTACATCTATAGTGGCCATGAAAAAAGTTGGCCAAAGGCCTAACTTTGAGCTCAAGGATCACTCAAAGTATACCCCATTACCACTGAAATCCTCAGAGTTACTAGATCAACTATTGAAATCCAGGTGTGTCCAACATAATTGAATGTTTGAGAATGCATGTAAAAGGTACTACAGGTATTGCGAGTTGCTGAGGAATCTTTCCTTAGTAGCACCAAACAAGCCCTTGGTCCTACAACACTTTAGGCTGGACTAATTTTGTCATTACCACCAATTGTCCAATCATAGCATGAACTTTTGTTGAGCTTTGCAAGATAATCTATAAAGGATGATAGATAGGGGCAAACTAGTGCTTGACACGGAAAACTTGGTTAGGTCCTAAAACCAATCCATGAGGGTGTATAATGACCCTCTAAATGTGGATGGTACTGGCTACGTCATAAACACCATTAGTGTGGGTGGTAAGTAATAACTAGTGTAGTGGCCTTTTGTGGTCCAAGTACCTTCTAGTAGTGTAAGGGTCCCCTTGGCCTCCACAAGTCTGAGGCCTCTCTTCATCATTAGAGTGCCAACTCAGGCACCCACAACATCCTTCATGGTGAGGGTTCCACAACATGTTGTAATAATAACTACTCAACTATTTTTTGTTGTTAGGATGCCACAACATGCTAGCCCCTCCCCTACCCAAAGCCTGCTAGTGGGCAACTCATCGAACCTCATTGACAACATGGGTAGACCCACTAGATGGCAACACAAGAGTCCCAACAAACACCTCATAAATGAAATGGCTAAGCAATAATGAGACCAAAGAGTGCTTGGTTTGCTAAAGCCAGTCCTTGTCTCTGTAGTCCCTATGGCCGAAGCAATTGAAAAGGCCATAACTAGCAAGCCACAATTCAGCACTGAGGCTCCCAAATAGCCAAGCAAGCAAAGCCTAAGTCACCTTCATGAGAGATTCACTTCTTAGGCCACATGAAGGAAGTCAAGGCCAAAAAAATGGTAGACAATGGCAAGGACTTAGTGGATGTGTTAACCCAAGTTAAATAGATGCTCAAGTAGAAAAATACCATATTGAGCCTATATGACCTAATTATGATAGCATTTGCCCATGGTGAAGCACCGGTGTAGATGTTGACCTCCATTCCTATCACAAAGGACATCCCTACACATGAGAATTCCATCCATGCAGTGACATTGCCCCCTATGCCATAGGAATCGAGCTCCACATCCCTTACATTTCATGATGACATAATTAATGTTGATCATGAGAAGGATGAGGTCATAATAGCCTCCATGTTTATCATGATATGTGTTAGGCAATGTAAGATTTGGAGGGTGCACATCGACAATGGGGCATCAACAAATATTATCCCATAAATTGTCATTGATAAGTTAGGCCTTACGAACCAAATCAAGCTAACCAAAACCACATTCTTGAAGTCCTTTAATGGATCATGTGTCATCATTAAGGGTACTATTACAATAGCCTTTGTGGTAGGGGAGTAATTCCCCATCACTACTGAATTCATTATCATAGAGGAAATTCTTGACTTTAACTTAATATTGGGTAGGCCATGGTTGGCCCAATTACAGGCTATCTCTTTTCCAATCCACCAAGAAATCCACCTTCTATATGAAAATGGAAAGGTTATTATCCACGGTGATAATGCAGTCCCTTTGACCATCAACAACATAGATATGGAGCAAGGGTCAGAGGTGGAGTTCCTTGATGACACATTCATAGTAAAGGATGACAATGAAACACATGAGGTTGACACACCCAAAGGGATGAAAGAAGCCAGTGACCTACTAGAATATGCCCTGTGAGGGTTAAACAGACTACCAAATAGTGCAATCTAGACCCTACGCCCCCCTAACTTGCAACAGATTAGAAAGCAACTACACGACTAAGGTACTCCCTTAGTCCAAAATGTGCTAGGTGCTTACCTACCTTTTGCTTCTACACATCATGTATTTTACCTTTCACTTACACCACATTTGTTTGTGCATTTACATTTAGCTTGATTGCTTAGATTACACATCATTTCATTTTTCTTACACATTTATTTGCTTTGTTTACCCATTCATCTGCTTAGTTTATGCACTCACTTGATTAGATCATACTTTTGTAGTTATTAAGAAAACATCAAAATGCACAAAAAGCAAAAAAGCCAAAATCACAAAAAGAGAGATAGTAATACACGACCCACCATGGCCTTAAAACTAGCAATGTTGTGGCCCAAGATGGTCCTAAACTAGTAATTTGGGGCTTGCTATGGCTTAAAATTGGCAATGCTTTTACTTCCAATTTTGTGGCCCGGAATGGCCTAAAACTATCACATTGAAACAATTGCAATGACCTAGAATGACCTTAAACTACCGCAACAGCCCAGAATGGCCTAAAAATATCACCTTTAATTCTACAACCCAATGGCTCGGTATGGCCTTAAACTGGCAATCTAAGGGATCAGAATGACCTTAAACTATCACCCTTGATCCCCATCACTACAACTTGGAACAACCTAAAGCTATCATCATAGCCTAAAATGGCCAAAAAATAGCATCAGCTTGCAATGGCCTTAAACTAGCATGGGTTCTTTCAAGGCTTTAAACTAACAATAGACTCACTATGGCTCACTATGGCTCAAGCTTGCATACTCATAGAAAATGCAATAAAATCATCATATGCCATACTTAAAGTAGTACTACATTTAGCATGTAACACCGCACATCATCGAAGCAAGGTAAGCACTTGTCCGCTATGATGTTAACCTGGCACAACATTCATCCGCTATGATGTTAAACTAGCACAGTAGCTCGTCTACTATGATGTTAAAATGGCACAACATTTGTCTACTATGACACTAAACTAGCACAACAGCTTTTCCTCTATGATGTTAAACTAGCACATCATTCATCTACTATGACGTTAAACTAGCATAACACTTGTTCGCTACAATGATAAACTACACAACACTCATCTGCTATGGTGCTAAATTAGCACAACATTTGTCCTTGGGTCACAATGTAAACTAGCACAATGCATCCACTAAGACTATAAACTAGCATAGCATGGTCTACCAGGACCTTAAACTAGTGATGAGCGGCGAGGTACCCCTACACTCAACCATACGAAACGAGTGTAGCACGCATGATCTGGTTGAACTCCACAGATAGATTAATTGTGGCACCTAGATAGTTATCCTTAGATCTTAGTTCGTTGTCTTCCCACCTGGACTAGTGTTATATTTTTCACGTATGGTTTAGTCCAGATGAGGTGTATGATGTGTTCCTAATTCTAACGCTACTCCTGAAGTTAGTGGAAAATACTATTAACTAAGCTAAGTTAGGAGGAAAAGGGTAAGAGAATCTAATCTAGCCTAAGTGTGATGGGCAATCGATTCCTTGATCAACCGTACACATCTTGGACCTCGTGCATGACTACCACTGGGATTACCAAACGTAGATCCTAGGTACGCCACTGGGATTACCAAGCGTAGATCCCAAATACGTCACTGGGTTACCAAGCGTAGATCCTAGATACACCACTAGGTTATCAAGTAGTCACACTTAAATGCTCATAATCAAGTCATACTCGTTCTACGTTCTAGGAGTTTAAGGGTGAGAGAGAGAAAATAGTAAATAACATTAAATAAATAAACAAATAAATAAATAACAAAGTGAATGCTGCAATGATGAAGTAATCTCAATCTTTATTGCTGGTCATGTGCGTGTCCAAGTACATCACACTCGAATAAAGACACCGTACAATTACATTCACCACACTGCGGGCAGACACGGGAAAATAAACTAACTCTGGAGGGATCAAACTGCCAGAGCTTTGCTACTTCTAACTCCTTATTATCTGTACAAGGAAGAGCTACCTATTATTTATAGATATGGCAGCAGACTGTGATATCGCATACGCGATATCATAGGGAAAATGCGATATCGCGGCATACGCGATATCGCGGCCTATGCGAATCGCATCTCATCATACCCCCATGACTAAATAAAAATTCTTCCTTGAGTTACAAGGAGAACAAGCTTCATTGTTTACACAGTGGATAGTTATGGGATTATTAACTAGAAAAACAAAAAAGGAAATGATGCTGCAGTGTGGGAAGACACAACACAGAAAAATGCTACGCTACAAAAAATGGAACTCATGTAGTTCCTGGTGGCGGTGGCTCCTCCATGGGTGCTTTCCTTTTGTCACATGCTCCAAGCTTTGAAGGTTTATGGCACTGAAGAATGGCCTGGAGCTTCTCCTCTTTGGTCCAAGGATCTTGTGCCATCCATGCTAATGTTTCGATGTTTGACGGAGTTGGCACTTCCCATGAATAGGGTAGTTACGGGAACATCTGATTAGCTTTGACATACCATGCCGTGAACACTCGTCATTCCTCTTCATAGGCTCTGGCTTTTTCTTTGTATTCATGAACCTCTATTAGCCATCGAGCCAAGTCAGTTGCAACATCTTTTTGTCCTTGGTAGCTTTCTTTTACCACCGCAAGTTCAGAATTTGCGACATCTAGTTTCTCAACCAGCTTCTTGCACTCTGCAAATTTTGCTTCATATTTGATATGGGTGGAAGCTACCTACTGCTCGAGCTCTGACCTCAGACGTCCTACTATTAACATGGCTAGGTTGACATATCTAAGGTTTGCCAACTCCATGTATTCGGTCAAGTCTTGGATCTGCAAATCTCGGTTCTTAATTTCCGCTTGGTTGGCAAAGGCGTAAGTGTCCAATATGGCCCTCCAATCAGCGTGCTGAGCACTGATGTTGTTGATTTGAGCCTTGGCCATATGGATCTCCTTCTCTAGGATTTGTTTGTACATCCCCACCTAATCATGAAAATTCTCCTTCAGCTTCTTGTGTCATTTAGCCTCATTCTGCCATGCACTTATCTCGATGGCTGATTTTTGGCAAATAGCATGTACCTCCTCCATTGAGAGGGTTCAATTTTCTCTAGCTAGACGGCTTACATCTCAGTTGACCTGAGTGAACTATTCTCGTAACTGATGAAAGTGTTCATCGAGAACATTCTTTTGTTTTTCCACAGAAGTCAACTGAAGGTTATCTGCAACCAACTGCTTATTCTCTTCTTCTAAGGCCTTGAGTGCCTTAAGATGCACATGAGTTTGTGCTTGTGCGGTGGAGGCATCCCAAGTGGTTGTCTCCTTTTCTTCTACCACCTTCTTATTTTTTGTAATTAGCTTTGTTAATTTCTTGGTTCTGAAATTTTTCAACTGGTCTGTGGGAACAAATTGCAAAGGATCCTACTGTGCTGCTTTTGCTTCATAGAGCTACTCTTGTAGTTTCTGCACTTCAACTTCAGCATGCTTGGCCCTTACTTCGGATATGACCAACTTCCCCTTTGTGGAAATGAGGTCTGATTGAATTACCGTTACATCCTAGGGGATGTCAAACAAGGACATCAAAACTTGCCTTATTTGTAGCAATTGATCTAGCATCCTCATATTCTGTAGGAGTCATTGAGGTTCTAGTAAGAGTTTGAGCATCTTGTGCTCCTGAAAGATCTACTGGTGGCATAACAGGTACGTTAAAGGATTCTTTGATATGATCAACAACCACTTCAACAACTCTTGCGGCATCCTGATGTTGCATGACCAACACAGTGGCCCCTTCACCAGTGTCTAACTGCACTTGAAAAAATGTCGCGTTTCTAGAGATCTGTTGTGACCATCTGCTTTCCCCTCCTCTTGTTTGGATGGATAATTCACCCCTTGTGTGATCTAACGAAATAGTAGGCTGGTCGGAATCATTGATGACATGGAAGAGGTTTACGTCATCACGACTTCCCCAACTAACCATCTTGGTGATGGCCCTAAGATGGCTCATCGATGGTCTGTAGTCTTGCGGTGGAGGCGACTAATCCTGGCCTGTGCTGGTTCCTACTTCTTGTTGTTGGTTGGGACCTGTGGCTGGGGGTTGACTGGGTTTTGCAAGTTGAGTTGCAGGTGATCCAGTCATCTGTTTTTCTTCTTCATCTAGTCCTAGCTCTTCGCTAGTGCTCTTTCTTAGAGCTGGCACCTTTAATAAATCAGCATAAGAAGCATTCTAGGCCTTTCAGAGGACGTCATTTGTGTATCCCCGAATACCAGCCCGTCAGCATAGTTTTCTGATAAGGCAGGGAAAAGGCAGTGCCATCTTCCCTAACTTCTGTTCTTCAAATTGCCTTATGATCTCTGTCAAATATAGATGGGGAAGGTTAGCGTTAACCTTTCCCATCAACACTGCACATCCCTTTACTGCATACGTAGATATTCTTTTCAAACCTTTTGTGGGGAAGAGATGATAGGTTACAATTTTGAAATAAACCCGCTCTTCCATCGGCAATTCTCCAAAAGTTTTATCTCTGCCATAAGCCTTCTCTAACCAATCCTTTCACACATTAGGGTCTAATCGGGTAGATAACCAAGCAACATGGGGGCTTGAATTCAAAAGGTTTAACACTTTCGAAATTTCCTGTGCAGAAAAGTCTACTGTCACACCACAAATGTTAACCGTGGTGCCTTGCTCCTTATTGTGCCAGAACAAGTACGTTTCACCTAAGTACCAGGCACCACATTCAGAGAGGACAAGCCATAAGGGAGACCCCTTGAGGTGATCCCTAACAGCCTCAGGAGTGAACTCTATAAAAGATTCGAAGTTTAAATCCACAATCATGGTAGCAAATGTGGACTTCTCATGGATAACCTGAACACACTCCAGGGGCAACGTGAGTTGTTGTCCGAGTTCAAGCGCAGTAGCAGCTCCTCTTTTTGCCTGCCCGGAACATCTAGTAGGAGGTTCTTCTTGATGGATACCTCCTATTTTGCATGTTGTTTGGCAGGGACCTATCTTCTACCTCTCTGAGGTTGTTTCGCTCCACCTTGAACAGAACCCCCTTGCTATGCATGTTTCGGGGCCATCCGTAATCACACGGGCCAAACATTAGTAAGGTTGTTTTCAAATTCAAGTTATACCTTACTACATGCCTTTAATTAAAGATCTTATGTTATCGTGTGATCATGACCAAAAATTATAATAATGGGTCCTATGACTTAAGTGGGTTTTATTTTAATCTCTCGATGTACCTAAGGTCATATGATTTTTGGCACAATTTTTCTAAGTGTTAGTGTTAATTACCCTAATTGATGTCCTTTGGATGATGATAAATTTCAAAAAATTTAGGCACTTTTCGGCAAGTGTCTCTCCCCCACGACTAAACTGAACACTCTGGGTTTAAGTAGTTTCAAACGGAATTAAAATCGGAGCACCAGTGAGCAAGATATGAGTGAAAAAAAAGGGTCATGCAATCGTAAGTCGCAGAGAAAAATTTCAAAAATTCCCCACGTGTAAATGGCAAAATGATGCTAAGTGTTGTGGTGGGGGTGTCCTATTTAAAGGGAAATAGGATGTGATATCACGTATGGTACATCGCGTACGCAATATCATGTGGGACGCGATATCGCATACGCAATATCGCGTACGCAATATCTCATCCCCAGTGATGTGGGACACATGAAAAATACCAAATTTTTAATTATTTTCTTGAAATTAATGGTGTAAAGTGAGGACACTGTTAATTATTAAGATATCCTAGGGTAATTTCATTAATTCGAGAGGCACTCTTAATGATAAGAATGTGAATTTAGCAATTTAAAATTTGGCGATTATGAAGAAAAGGGAATGTAATGGTACATTGGAACATTAAAATTTGGAGGGATAATAATAGGAAAAAAAATTATGAAAAAGTAAGCTGAGGGTAAGAAATTGTGTGTTTGAACTAGAGAATTAGTGAAGATTACGAAAAATTACACAAGTGGATCCTCCCCAAAGCAGGTTTCAACCTATTATGCCCTTGTGTAACCACACTTAAAGTGTCCATGGGCACTAGAAGGGTTAAACGTAATCCGTACTAACTCCATAAAACACATACATGTAAATATCACCAAAATGAGATGAAAATTCTATGCTACATGGGACACGAGCTACAATTACACGAACAGTGAGATGAGGCGAAGTATAGAAATGGATTGTAGAGATTCGGACATGAGGTAGCTGACCTAGGATACAATGAATCCTGCGTGTAAAGCATGATTAAGGTGTCATTAACCCATCATTCCAAGATCAGGACCAAGTCCATCCTTCTAATTAGTGACATTGCATTGTTTCATCCCATGGTGAACAACTATGAGAGTACCATAACAACAAGGCGTGCGATCACTCGGTGTTTAGTACAAGGGAGGAGTGATTTTTGTTTTATGGCACTTCTTTTTTCTTTTCTTTTTCTCTCTCTTTTTTTTCACTTTACTAAATCCAGAGAAGCTGCTAACCTTCAGGCATGGGTGCATGTCTTTCCAGTGGGACCCCCCTAAAACAGTGTTTGATTTTCAAGTACCCTTTTGATTACTCTTACTCCCATTTTTCATTAGATCTACAAGGATCTTAGTACAACCATATTACATGATAACTCCCACAAATGTCACCAAAGAGAATCCACAAGTCCCCTTGATGTCACACCCTAATCATTCCCTCTTGGTCCATCCTTCTTCATT
>MNCI01010021.1:239899-338459 GCA_015680685.1 Gnetum montanum | reverse complement strand
GTCACACTCAAATAAAGACACCGTACAATTACATTCACCACACTGCAGGTAGACACGGGAAAATAAACTAACTCTGGAGGGATCAAACTGCCAGAGCTTCGCTACTTCTAACTCCTTATTATCTGTACAAGGGAGATCCGCCTCTTACTTATAGATATGGTGGTGGACTGCAATATCACGTATGCGATATCGTAGGGAAAATGCGATATCGCGTACGCGATATCATAGGGGATGCGATATCGTGGCCTATGCGAATTGCATCTCATCAACTAGGTTCATGGTTTGAAGGACCTTAAACTAGTAAAGCCATGGTCTACCAAGACCTTAAATTGGGTTCGTGGCCATCCATTAATGATTCCTCCCATCCTCTCACAAGTGAGTGAGTGAGCACCATCCTTGCCCCCCTTCTACACTATGCGGGTGGGCATGCTACAGCTTTAGAATGGAGCACTTATCACTAGTGTAGTCTTTGGAGAACTTGCAGCATCTTGGCACCCTCATCATTTTTGTTGGCTTTTGAACACTTGCCACTGGTGCAGCCTTTGGAGCATTTGTAGAATCTTCACCCTTGCATTTTATTTGAATTTTGTGTTGTGTGGTTTTCCTATTTTCTCAGAGTTGTGTTTACAGGACGAAGCCCTGGGTTGTCATGTAAAAGCACATCTAATCATAGCAATAAGTCATCACAACGCTCAAATGTGCACAATTGGACTAGTAGAGCCTCTCAAGAGTGTACATCCCCACTATCCCATTATAGCCTATCCACATCCACTCTTGCCTTCTAATACCCTCTCATTCCCCACATAACTAAGATTGCAAACCCTCTTGGATGCTCATGTGCTATGACTGCATAGCATCCTCTTTGCATATCTCATCAAACACCAAGCTTCCTAAAGTAGACATAACATAATTTATCCCGTGGAAAGCCTCTGTCAGTTGGTCAAAGCCAAAGTGGATGTAACATAAGTCATCCGGAGGAAGAAACACTTGTTATATAGACATCATGTCATTTCATCAATGGCGAAGCAAAGGCCATCTAGTGATACACAATTTATTTGATGGGGAGCATCTCACTCTACAGTAAGCATTAAAAAAAGCAAAATGGATAAAGTAAGTCCCCATGCAGCCCAGTAGCGCTGCAATTTTGCAATCAGTCTAGCCCTAAATCTACATCTTAACTCTCTCACAAGTACTCCGATGAGAGGTTAGTGTTTTCAAGGGCAAGCCACTCTAGTGCCATGGTCACCATTAGTCATGAAGTTCTCACATTTTAACATCCTATTTGTACTTCATCTTCTTTTTTACCCCCTATACATCACCTACATATTTTACTCCCACCTCTCACATGTCATTTAGCATACCACTCTCCATAGCACTCTTGAGCTGGTGCAGTGACATCTGATCTTGCACTAAAGAGCGATGAGAGGGGCCAATGAAACACCACTAAATTTGGACTATGGCATTTCCAGCTGTAAATGTTTTCTAAGTGTTAACATAAGTCATTGCAATTTTTTCTAAGTGCTAGAACTACACTCTCCACTACCCCAAAGCATAGTCAACCTCTCATGGAGAGCGTAGTCAACACAAAGGCTAGGTTTGCAAATTTTTCTAAGTGTCAACATAAATCTAATCACTGCAAATTTTTCCAAGTGTTGTGACTACACTCTCCATTACCATAGAGTGTAGTTAGCCTCTCATAGAGAGCGTAGTTAGCACAAACCTAATTTGTTGCAGCCAAAGGGAAGTGCTAAGACTACACTCTCCACTTCCCTAGAGCATTGTCAACCTCTATTGGAGAGCATAGTTGGAAAAAAGGTAGCTTTTCACAAGTTTTGGTAGTCTCGGACTACGCTCACCCCTAGTTGGGAGTGTAGTTAGCCTCTTGGGGGTAGTGTAGTCTATCAAAAAGCCTAGATTCCACTAGCATTGAGACTAGACTTCCCCCAACCTAGAGCATAGTCAACAGGAAGCAAGTTTTTTGCAACATTTTTCTAAGTCCTAGGACTACACTTTCCACTGCCCTTGAGCATAGTCAACCCTCAGTGGAGAGTGTAGTTAGCCAGAAAAGCCTCTGGTGGCCTTCATAGCATAGCAACAACACACCAACACATTTAACTCATCCCTAGTGAGCGTAGTTAGTAGAATCTTTCTCTCTCTTGCATCCTCTCTTGCCCAAAATTGTAACTATGCTTTATCCCACTAGCCTAGTGGAGAGTGTAGTTGGGTGAAAGCATAGTCCTAACCATCCCCTCTACCACGTGGTGACCATGCCGCATTTCATGCTAATTCTAACCTTATAAATACCCTGTGCCCTCAACATTTTTAGGTTGGGAATTTTTGAAAAATCAAGGGTTGGCAAATTTTTAGGTTAGCATTTGATGAAGTTGCAGATGATTGCAACCCCACCACATCCCAATAGAACACTGTAGCCCACGATACACTGTGGCAGCCAACCTGGCAGATGTAGACACCTTGGTGAGCGTCGGTCTTTGCGGTTGGACACTTCTAAGACTATGACTACACTTTCCACTATGCCTATTGTACCTCATCTACCTTCTAACCCATTTTTGGTGTTAACTATGCTCATCCTCATTTGGGATGGTTTTCTGCTTCTCTATCTCTTTGCATTTTTAGCATTTCATTTACATTTTTCGATGTTTCATTGCATAGCCATGCCTACAACTACACTCGGGTGATGTTCCCTGCATGTTGACACCCTCATTTTTGTTGAAAAACTTGACTACACTCAAAACCATTAACACCGTTGACATCGTTTGAACACTTAACACTATTTCACATTAGCATCATGGCTAACCATGTTGCACCCTAGTTACATCTGGGAAGTCCTTGTTCAATTAATTTGTAAAGGTGTTCTTGTGGGATTGAGAAACAAAAATTCTACAGGAACATTTTTGATGCTATAAGGAGGGCTAATAGGTTGTTCTAGTATCACAAACCCATTACCTAATAGCCTAAGGATCATTTCCAACACTTACAATTTTTTCTCAATTTTATTACTTCTACTTAGTTTATATTTTACTTTGTACTTGATTTTGTTTTTAAGTATGTTTATTTTTTACTTTGTACTTAATCTTGTATTTAAGTATGTATAGGAGACACTTGTTGATATCATGTCTAGACAAGGTTTCAACTCCTCTTACACCTCCTAGATTTGTAAATTGATGGAGACATGAAAGGCATAGGCACTCATGGCACTCATGACTCAACATGATTTCAAGGTTACATGTGCCAAGCGAGAGTTGAATATAGCATTCTCTAAGAACAATCTAAGAAGAATGGTTACCTATGAAACATCCAATGGTGTGAAACCATTCTTGTTGAATCCAAGCCATTTCATTAAGCTAAATTAATATGAACAAGCTACATTGGCAGAGTACCTAGTCATCAAAGATGATGTCTAAGAAATGACAAGTGTTAATATTCAACAGAGAGAGGCTATTGAGGATTACCTCATGAGAAATCCCAATATCAATTTTAGTAGTAGAAAACACCAATTTCAATACCAATATAATGAGGAAAGTGCTAAAATTAGCTTCCATAATGGTGATGAGAAAGAACATCCCCATGTTTCCATGCCTACAAATCTCTTTTACTAGTCACAAATTTCTATTTTGTAGCATGTGAATCTCATTGACTTCACAATCCATTTTCCATGCCTATACCTCAAGCTATTCCTTCTGTAACATTTGTTTTAGTCAATTTCACTATCATAGATATACTTGTGACTAACTTATCTCTAGCTTAAAATATCTTCCCAAACATAACTATGGTCAATCCTACAAACCCAACATTAATGCAATGTGTCAATTCACCACTTAACACTTTTTAGGCCTTAGCCCACATCATTTCAATTCAATAGCCAGAAGTTTCTCTATATTTTCTCTTATCCAATTCACACACCACATTCATTACCACAATGTCATGCTATCAAGATCTATGTCCACTGTGGCACCTATTTAGCTGGTCTTACCTACCTACAATCCCATTCTAAACAACCTTGCTAAAAATATCCATGGGTTTTCTCTTGAATTGATGTTGTTTCTTTAAGATCTATTTTGTAGGTTGCAGGTGAATGAAGATCAAACCTAAAAGGAAACTACAATGCATAGGGATAGTCTTGCCAACTCCATTACTAATCTTTTGGTTGATCCTATGAGGCCCTTAATCCCATCAACTCAAGTTCCTAAGGGAGTCTCACTACCAAATTTTACTAAGTACAATGGGTATTATGATCCTACAAATTAGATAATCACTTTTAATGATGAATGTATGTTACTAGCTAATTATCCTCACACCATCCTTAGAAGTTTCTCTGGCTCTGTAACTATCACTACAATGGTATAGATCCCTTTGCCATGGATCCATCACTTCCCTTGAACAAATCTTCACCATCTTTGTAAAGAGGTTCAAGTATAATATCATTAAAGATGATATACTTTAAAAGCTCCTCACAATCAAACATGTCCACAATGAGTCCATCTCTAAGTTCATCTCAAGATGGACATCTACCAAAATAGAGCTTACACATCCACTTTGTAACAAGTAGCTAATGAGCATCTTTGAAGGAGTCATGAATAACTATATCAAATGCAAGTTGGTTTATCCTAGGCCACTTTGCCTCCACAATGCCATTACTTCTACCAAGGGCATTTAAAAGGTGATGATTCAATAAAATGACCTAAAGCATATCAACTTTCACAATAAGGCCATGTTAAACCTCAAAATTACTTTAGTTTTAACATTATAAGTTAGCATTTTTATTTATTATTATTTTTATATATTGAAGATAATTGATTTTAGCAATCTAAATCAAAAAGCACTAATTTCTTTTTAAGCTTATGTATTGTACAAAATCATAATAGTGATGAAGATTAATATTAATTATATTGATCCACATAGAGGCAGTGATATAGATCAATAGCATGAATTTTGACAAAAAGAGACTTAAAAAGAATTTGAGATATTGATTTGCACAGAAAGGAAAAATTCGTACCAATGATTAAGGATGATAGAATTGATGATCCACTTCAATGAAGATTTAAATCGATTGGTATCGAATTCCTCGATATTAATTGATTATCCAAATGATTATTTTTGTCCATCATTTATAGTATAAATAAGTATCAAAAAATTGTATTGGGAAGGGCTCAAGAGAGAACCCATACCAAATTGAATCCCCTTTTGTATTGAAACTTTATAGAAGATTATTGATGCTTTTTTATAATCAACAATCATTGATGTATGAAGGCTATGAAGTTGTTGCATTGTGGAGACAAGAGAGCAGGGTCACGAATTAGGTNTACATTTCAAATTCATTTTGTAAATATAATATTTTTTAGGTACACTTTGATTTCTTTCTATTTTATTTTATTTTATTTTGTTAAGTAGATCTAGAAATGATCTCTTTTAATTTTTTTTTGTATTAAGAAATTAAAGAATAATGAAAAATCCCAAGAATCATCTTCTCTTATTGCCCAACCTATAGAAACAGTTAAGAAATTTGTAGTTAAGCTAGCAATAGTAGGAGTAATTAAAACAATTTATAGAGTTTTAGGACTAGAAGCCCATGAATGTGCCAAAGAAGAATGTGATTGTTAAGCAACCAAGGAAACCAACACAAATCTAACCCTCTAGAAATACTTTTAGCCTTTACAAATGTGCATAATCTAACTTAAAAAAACCAAGAGGAGCAAATACAACCAAATCTTACTTGCTCTTTCTTTCTTAAAGAGAAAAATCTCTCAATAGATTTTTCCACAACTTTTAATCCTCTATTTGGCATTTCAATCTCTACATTAAAATATATGGGTGAAATTATGGGGGTAGGATAATAGAATTTAATTACTACCCAAATATTAAGTAATGTAACTACCTAACCTATGAATACTTTAAATTTACAAACTCCAATTTTACTATCAACCTTTGTTTCTATACCAAGTCCTATTGTAACTCCAATTGCAACCACTACTTTCATAATGGGATCATCTTCATACCATACACTTCCTTCATTTTCTCTTGGTTTAATTCCTCTTTTCTTTAGTAGTCTAAGCTCCAATATTCCAACTAAGCAAGCCTATCAAGGACAAACTCTTGGGGATTTATTGAATCAAAGGACATTGATTATACCTTAAGGACCATTAATTTTTCCACAAGGAAGAGATGTAGAGGTTAAAAACATTCATTTATTACCTATCTTTAAGGGAACAAATGATAAGGATCCAGTTACTCACATCTAAGAATCTTAAACCACATTAGCAATGCTAGCACCTCGAAGTGGTGATAGAACTAAAATGATTGCTTTCAAATCAACCTTGAAGGATAAAGATGATTTTTGATTACAAACCCTTAGGACACAAATTAGTTCATGGAATGAGTTCAAGGAAGCTTTTCTCCAAATATTTTTCATTAATGATAGGCTATATTCATTAAGGAAACAATTAATTAGCTTTTTGCAACATGAAGATGAAGATTATGAGAGTACTTTTAATAGGTTTAAAAGGTTATGTTTGAAAAATCCAAATCATGGATTTTCAACCCATCAACTTATCCAAATCTTTGTAGAAGGCCTATTACCATATTGTAGGGAAAATGTTGACTTTGCATGTGGTGGAAATATTGTAAATGTAACACTAGAAGATAGCTGGAGGATTATAGATTCATTAGTAGACCAAAGTAAGAGATGGCCAAAACCCAACATTATGTAAGGCATGACCCAACAAACTAAGTAATTAAATAAAAAATTAGATGAGTTGATATGGCTGATTAAGAAAAAAGCTCATGTGATACAAAGTCAAGCATGTAGTATTTATGGTAGTCCACAACATGACTACATCACTTGTCCAACCTTATTATATTGTCATTAGGAAGCGTAAGAATCAATGAAGGCTATTCAATAATATAAAAGCCAACCAACAATGAGCTTTCCACAAAGACCACCTTACTAACAACAATATCCTTAACATAACTTCTAAGCATTTAAGAATCCAATTAATGAACATTTGGATAAACTTACACAAAGTCTACTTCCTTCATTCAAGAAGGTAGATAGTTTATGAGTGAGATAAGAAGAAGATTTTAGGACCTAACCAAGAATGAATTATCATCCTAACTTGAACCAAATCCTACATCTCAAGGGAAGGGAATATAACAATTGCATTCCATCACTGCTAGAAGTGGAAAAATGGTTGAACCTAAATCCCAAAAGAAGGTTAGATTTCAAGAAATAGGGACACAAGAAGAAGTTAAATCATAAGTAGTGATTGAGGAAGAATAAGATTAACCAATTAGGAAAAAATAACAATCAATGCTCCCTAGACAAATAATTTTACCTCATTTTCCTAAGTGATTACAAGAGGACTTTAGAACTAAATCCCATCTTGAAAAAATGTTTAGTGAATTATATTTGCATATTCCTTTAGAATTAGTAGTAAAAGACACACCTCTTTACTGATAAGTACTTAAAGGAATTGTGCACTAGGAAAAGAAAGGAAAAGGTTCTTAAATAAGTTTATTTCGTTGATAATATTTCTCAACTTATAAAAAGTTAGGAACTCTAAAATATCAAGATCTAGGAGTTCCTACCATTCTAATTAACATAAATGGACAAATTATTAGGAATTCCATCTTGGATTTAGTAGCTAGTATTAATATCATGCCACTAGAAATGTCTAGGTCACTCAATTTGGAAAATATAAAAAGTGTAAACATGATGATATCTTTGGCTGATGGTTCTAATGTAAGATCCATAGAGATAGTAGAAGATTTACTAATAGAGGTGGAAAGAGGAACATACCCAATTGATTTTATAATTTTGAAAGTGAAAGATCTAGATTGTTTTCCCATCATACTAGGTAGACCTTGGTTAGCAATAGCTGATGCAATAATAAACTGTAGATCAGGACAACTTAAGTTATCTTTTGCTAATCTTACTCTCATGATTAATATATACAATAAGGTAAAAGAGGACCAATTAAACAAAGATGCGAAAGAAGCAAGAATTCTCTACACAATAGCCACTTTAGTAATGGCACAAGATAGGGAAACATTGGTACTAAAAAATTTTGAGAAAGGACCTTTAAATCCCTCCATAAGAGAGCAACAAGATTTTCTTGACTAGATTTTGAATTTAGGATCAGGGAATATTGGAGAAACAATTTAACCTCCAAATAATAATTCCCTAGATCTTAGGAAGTTACCTAGTACCCTTAAGTATATTTTCCTAGATTATAATAAACCATTAATAGTGAATTCCCAACTGGCCAATGAGCAAGATGAAAAATTATTATAAGTCTTACATAGAAAGTATCAGGCATTTACATGGAGTTATGAGGAACTTCATCAAGGAATCTCACCCAACATTTGCCAACATCATATCTATCTAAAAGATAGCATAAAACCAATAAGAATCCCCCTAGATGAATTAATCCATCTTTAAAAGAAATTTTTAAAGATGAAATTTCAAAACTTTGGAAAGGGATTATTTTTCTCATATCCAATAGCGAATGGGTAAGTTCTATTACAGTAGTTCCAAAAAGAGTGGAAAGTGGAAAGTTTGTGTGGATTATAGGAAACTAAACCAAAACACAAAGAAAGACCATTTTCCTTTACCTTATATAGATCAAATTTTAGAAAAACTCGAAGGGCATGAGTATTATTGTTTTTAGGATGGATTTAGTGGTTACAATCAAGTAGCCATTGCCATTGAAGACCATCATACAAAAACTTTTACTTGCCCATATGAAACTTTTGCTTACTAAAAGATGCCTTTTGGTCTCTGTAACTAACCTGCTACCTTCCAAAGAGCTATGATATCAGTATTCTCTTATATGTTAGAAAATTATGTTGAAGTATTGATGGATGATTTTTTGATCTATGAAGATGCTTATGATGAAATATTACAACATTTAGACTGTGTTTTGGATAGATGTATAGATAAAAATTGAAAATTAAGTTTGGAAAAGAGTCATTTGATACTTACAAATGGCATAGTATTAGGACATGTTATTTCTAAGGACGGATAAGGATGGATGAAGAAAAAGTAAGAGTAATATCTGCACTTCTAGCTCCAAATAATTTAAAAACTCTATGATCTTTTCTAGGACATCCTAGATATTATAGGTAATTTATCAAAGATTTTTCAAAAATAGCTAAACCTTTTGTATATACTCCTAGAAATTTTTTTTTTTTGTATGGACTGATAGTTGTCAAGAAGCATTCTTAAAATTAAAGAAAAGAGTAACTACCATCCCTATATTAAATGCATCTAATTAGGATTTCCCTTTTGATTTAATGTGTGATGCTAGTGATACCGTGGTAGGGGCAGTTCTAGGGCAATATATTGATAATAAGCCACAAGTTATTTATTATGTGTCTAAAAGTCTAGACTAGACCTAAATACATTATACAACTATCGAAAAAGAACCATTAGCTATAGTATATGCTTTGGATAAATTTAGACATTATTTAATAGGATATAAAACTAGATTTTATACTGACCATTTAACCATCAAAATTTTTGGCTACTAAAAAAATAGAAATGCAAGAATAATAAGATGGTGCCTATTACTCCAAGAATTTGATCTTGACATATTAGATAAGAGATGTTGAGAGAATGTAATGGCCAATCATCTTTCTAGACTAGAAACAAGAGAGGAAAATATAACACAAGGGGTCTTTCCTGATGAATTCCCTAACTCTTTTCCATAAAGAAGGATCCATGGTTTGTTGATATAGCAAACTATCTAGCCACTATGAAAATCCCAACCTAATGGAGTAAGTAGGAAAAGAAATATTTCTTAAGAACCATCTTCAAATATATTTGGAGTAGTCCATACCTTGATAGAATATGTAAAGATAAGGTAGCAAGAATATGTGTGCCTAAGGATGAGTAACAAGAAATCCTACATATGTACCATGATCATCTAGGAGGTGGCCATTTTGATAGCAAACACACTACTATAAAAATTTTGCAAAGTGGATTTTATTAGACCTTAATTTTTAAAGATGCTCATAAGTATGTATAACATTGTGATAAATGTTAACATATGGAGGCCATAACTAAAAGGTAAGAAATGCCCTTGAATTTAACTTTAATAACTGAACCATTTTATGTGTGGGGTCTAGACTTTTTAGAACTATTTCCACCATCCCATCGATGTCAATACATTTTGGTCTATATAGACTATGTGACTAAATAGGTAGAAGCAAAAGCCACCCCAAAAAATGATGTTAAGGTAGTGGTGGCTTTTCTTAAAAAAAAATATTTTGGCATGGTTTGGAACTCCATGAGTGATCATTAGTGATCAAGATACTCATTTTGTAAATAGAGTATTGGAGAAATTCCTTAAGTCTTGTGAAATCCAACATAAGATAGCTATTGTCTATCATCCTCAAACAAATGGTCAGTTAGAAAATGCTAATAGTATTATATTAAATGTCTTGACAAAAATGGTATGTACTAAAAAGGAAGATTGGTTCAAAAAATTACAAGATGCACTTTGGGCTTTTAGAGTTACATATAAACCAAGTTTAGGATACTCACCTTACCAATTGGTTTATGGTAAACAATTTTTATTTCCAATAGAAATTAAACATCAATCACTACATTTAGCACAACAATTGAATTTCAATAAATAAATAAATCATGCATAGAGAATGACTCAAATAAATAGACTTGATGAAATGTGGCTTAATGCTCTTAATAAGTAAAAAATTATAAAAAAACTAAATGAAGAACTTACATGATAAGAACATTTTCAAGAAAAAAATTTTCATAGGTGATAAAGTTCTTTTGTATAATATGTGATTACATAAATTTCCAGGTAAGTTAACAACTAAGTGGGAAGGCCCATATCTAGTTGTGTAACCCCATGCTAATGGTAGTGTTTTAATTTCATCTATTAATGATTCCTCAACTACATTCTTAGTCAATGGACAAAAACTTAAAATTTATTACCAACATCACATTGAGGAACCTAGAGACAATGAATTAACAGAGCTAAGCAACCCAACCTATTCCACTGATGATGTAACAATGACAAAAATCCATTAGAAGTCCTAGCTTTGGATAGTAACCAAAAGCAAGACCCTTATGTATTATTATAATAAATTATTTCAATCTACAACTTTTACCTTGAAAAATGTAGATGATAGTAGTATTTTCTATTCTTAGTTGGAACTCTAAGGAATTCAATAGCATCATGTTTGGAATGCAAAGGAGAAGGACAACTCCTCCTACCTTGAGATAGGCAAGTTCAAACCCAAAATCCATCTAAGTGTGAGCCTTAGAATCATTTATTATTATTTTTGTAACATTTTATCTTGTTCTACTTTCATGAACCATTTGGATAATCACTAAGTGGGATTTTTAGCATTCATGACTGGTCCTAGTAATTGCCTTTTGAATATGTCAATATGGAGAATAGGGTATGTCATGTTTGGACTAGCCATCAAAGTATGCTAGCATGAGAAATGTCATCAATAATTATAAGAGCCACCATCATATCTCTATTTGCTCCCACAGGAATCTCATGATTGAAGCAAACCTTATAATTTTTAGTCTAGTTTTAAAAAATACAATTGCAAATCTTTGTATTTGAATAAGGTCACAAGCACCTTCAATCATGAGTAGGACCACACTCCCACAAGAACCTTATAGTTGGAGAGATGCATAAGTCTCATATTTATTTTCATCCTGCACAAACCTCCTTCCATAAGCAGAGTGCTTTATGATGGACAATCCTTTTTATGTACTAACTTTCTCAGCTTTCTTTTGTTTGGCTAGGACATGGTATTGGCTTGGCAAATTGACTTATTTTACTTTGGTAATTTACTACTTCTTTTCATTTTGCTTATCCTCCTTACTTCGTTCATTTTATCCCTTATTTTATCATATTTTCTTTTTGTTTTTTATTCCTCTTTTTATTCTTTCTTTTTACTTACCTTGTCATTTTTCTTTTTCATGGTCATCTATTATGCTTCGTGGTACTTTTTATGCAAGGTTCTTCCATGTGTTTCCCATCATGCCTTCCATAGGTGTTAGTGGTCAAAATCCCTACTATGGTGGCCAATGATGGCTACTAACACTTGTTTAACCCAAGGCCTTTATTACACTATCCATACTTATGGATGTATAGAATCCATGACACTTTTTTTCTCTTTTGGTATATCCTTTGGTCTGGCTTACTTTTTAATAACTTATTTTTACTAATAAACCTAGGTATGATACATACCCTAGTTTACTTTGGGGGGGGGGGTGTGTGGGGGCAGCGGGCACCGTTGTGGGGGTGGGGGGGTTGGTGGGGTGGGAGGAGGGGTGGGGTAAGGTAGATAACCAATTAATAAAGGATAGGATAGTGGGTATAACCAACATAGAACCTAATCCAAGAGCAAGTTAGGGAATGATTTAGATTCAAAAAAATGCATCTTAGATTCTTAAATCATAGGAAATCCTAAGACCTTGAGTTTATAAGCCATTCTTGCACCTAATGAAGTAGACCTTCTGAAGTGATGTTAAGCCCAATCAATCCTAGGAAAGACCTTCCTAATTGAGTTATATGTGGACTCCTATCTAATTAATAAGAAATTATTATAAAGAGAGAAATAAAAATATGTACATTATCTAGTGATATGAAAAACATGGGAATGAGTTTTATCAAAGAGGACTAAGGGGCCGATGTCTCATTGTAAGATAAAATGAGGTATGTAGATTCTAGTGATATAGTTCGATATCATTATGATAAAACTTAGGTTTTCAATACAAATTTCAATTTAATCAATCTAAATTAATGTGGATATATTGATCCATATCCATTAGTATGATCTAGTTCAAACATGAGTAAATACTGGCCAAAATATTACATCTGAACTGTGTGGCTTTGATACAAATTGATATGTTTATTAGACATATCGATTCATAGAGCCTAGATAGACTAAGATCAATATGTCTAATATTTTCCCTAGTGCCTCCAATATTATCAGTGTGATTGCGATAATAATCAATATGTCTATAACCTAAATTTGTTATATATCAATTGATATTGATGGATCTATAAAGTTTGACCTAAAATTCTTCAATTCATATCGAATGTGTGATAAGTATTGAAATCATTAAAATTCAATAAAAAAATAAAAGATTCATGATTAAGGTGGTGGCTTTGCTATATAAAAGCCACTATCCCAACCAAAAACATTATGCATTCTATTCAGGATGTGGATAGCGTAATTTAGGGCTCTTGCCTTCAGATATTAGGGCCTCAATTTTTTCTTGGATCTCTATCTTAGCGCCCATCTAGAAGGGATCACAATGATTAGTGAGGTTTGGTTTCCATCTGAACCCCCACTCTTCACTCTTCATCAACTAGTAAGAATAATTATCATTGTTTTTGGTTTCTCCCAAATCATGAAAGTGATGTTAATCTTTTTTCTTTTGTTTGTTTTGTCATTGACACAGTTGTCCATTATGAAATGGTTGAGTCCACCAACACCAAACAGTATGTACAGGTGAGTATGAGCTTTAGCAAGGAGATTGCTAATAATTTTAGTTTGTTAAATGTTTTAGTTGTTTTGTAGGTGCCAAGGAGTAAATAGTTAAAGATCACGTCATGGCACCACGAAGTTAACTACAATGAGTGGTTTAACAACATGGATGCGGTGGTCCTACAACAACTAGAGATAATGGGCTGTAGGGCTTTCATTAGGCCCCCCTTGAATTATTTTATCCAAGAGGACATTTTGGAATTTTACCAAAACCTCAAAATCTAGCTAACATAGATTAACCCCCTAGAATGTTATTTAGTGTCTTCTGTTTAGAAGACAAGTGTGAAGGTCATGGCAGCCAAGCTACAAGAGTGGATTAGAATACTAGCCTAGAGGGAAGACATTTTTAAGCTAAAGGTTGGCACAGAGGAGAAGTATGATCTCTTTCACTAGTTTATTGGAGAGATTGACAATGGAAGGCTTTAGGCATAGGGTTTGCATTTTGTGAACATTCAGCCTAAACACTGGGTGATGGCAAGTGATGAGTGGCGAGGTACCCCTATACTTAACCATACGAATACGATCATTGCACACTCGATTCGGTCGAACTCTACAGACTAAGCGCCTACACGCCTCATGGAACACTTAAGGTTAATTATTCGTTGTCTTCCTAGACTTACTTATATTTGTCATGGTTGTATGGTTAAGTAAGTCTAAGGTATATGATTTTTATGTCTTTTTGGTTTTATCTCCTATGCTGATAAGGTGAAGGGTGAAGAGACTAATTACTAACTTTAACTAACTAACTAAGTCTGAATTAACCTAGCATCAGCATCAGTTCCCACTTACCGTTCACACCCTGAACCAATGCAACCTTNCTCGAATAAAGATCCGTTCACTTTGGAGCTCCTACTGCAGGCACATGGAAAATATTCTATCTCTGGAGGGATCAAACTGCCAGAGTTTCACTACGGTCTAAGCTTAGGATGAGAAATAAGGGAGAGCCACCTCTTATTTATAGATTTGATAGTGCACCGTGATATGATATCGCAGGGAAAGATACGATATCGCGTACACATATCGCGGCCCATGTGATATCGCATCCCATCATACCCCCATGACTGAATAAAAACTCATCCTCCAGTTCCTTACAAAATATTAGGAAGGTATGGGATTATTGACTGAATGGAACTAATGGGATGACATGTGAACGGATCATCATTACAAGACAAGACAAAACTGGTATTCATGACAACAAGAGTGAACACCTTATTACATTGACATCAGGCCTTATTTGGCAGCTAAGAAAAAGAGAGAGAGACAATTTTTGCTTCTGCCAACACCAAGATTGCACCTTTCGTTGTCCATCTGTAAGTGCGCCATCGATCTTGCTCCTTGCATAGCTGCTTTAGCACTGCTCCATTCCAAGTGTTCTATCCAGATCCAATCTGTTGTTTGTATGATTTCCATCTACACACACAACACAGTCTTTATATTAGAAAGGGTAAATAAATTTCAATGTAGTCGATACCTTGCTTCGGTGAAAGGTCCATTAGCTGAGTTGTGGTATGGCTGATACAGGTCTGGAGATATATTCATGGCAACTATCAAAGGTGTAGGGGTTAGGAGAAAAATCAAAAAAATTTGGGTCTGGACCCCCATGACTAAGAGCGAACCTCTGGTAGTAATAGAATGGAGAAAGAAAAAGAACAAGAAAGATGGAGAAAAAAAGACAACTGTAACATCGATGATATGGATGTCAAGATGGAAATGAACAAAATGATATAGATTGAAAAAATTTTAGGGGAAAGAATTTAACTGGTGCACCAAAGAGGAATGTTAGTGGGTCCTCCCCAAAGTAGCCTCATGCCCTTAATGCCCTGACAAGCCCACATTCAAAGAGTTTGTAGGCTCGGGGAATGTCATTTGTAACAAGAGTTAAAGTCTTAACCGCAAGAAGTTACTAAAAAGAAAACAATGCATCAACCAAAATATACACTAATGATACAACTAGCAATGAGGTGAACAATGGAGAGAAGAGAATGGAATGGAATCCCAAGAACAAGATGGTATACAGCCCCTTGTGTAGTTTATGATTATTGTGACTTAGTAGATCCCATTCCAAGTCCGACCTCAAACAACCCACTTCCAGTGACTTCGCATTAATGCATTTGACCAAACCATCCCCTTGAAGTAACAAGAATGCCTTCCCAAAGAGCCACCACCATTCTGAAAAAATGAGGAGAGAATGGGAAGCTAGAGGGCCTTAGTTAGAGGGAACATTTTTATTATTGGTTCCATAACCAGTGCTTGTAGCCCAAATAATTATTTCGTCTAAGGGGTGTGCTTTGAATTCTCACTATTTTTTTTTGTTCTTTTTTATATTTTATGTGTTTATGCATGAGAACCACACCATGTAAATACTTTGTTATTTTTATTTTTTCAGCTTCCTGATAATTGGGTAACGTCGAAATGGTAAGAAAACTCAAGAAGAAAACATCCAAGCACCCAAGAGAACAACCAACACAAATGCATCAAGTTCCCTTGAAGTCACACCCTTTTCAAGCCTTGAGTCCTTCCTTAGTTTGAGAAATGCCAAGTCACCAATTCATTATAGTTCTTATTTAGAAAGGGACGGTACATTTCCAAGCCAAGAAAGACCATAGAAACTTGTGGATGGATGGATGAAGTGAACTCATTGTCTGCTATATCAAAAGAACCATACCTTAGTATCAACATCGTAACTTAAAGGTAAAAACCAAACATTAGCAATCAATATAAAAACAATTCATACCATCATGAAGAACACTTATTGGATGACAAACTTACAAGGTGGATAACACACACACACACCAAAAAATGAAAAAGTATAACGATGTTGTAAAACAAAAACAAGAAAAGTTAAAAAAAATTGTAAAACAAAAATGTGTAAGACAAAAAAGTGTAAAAAAAAAAGTGTAAAACAAAAACTTGTAAAAAAAAAATGTGTAAGACAAAAACGTGTAAAACAAAAAATTGTAAAACAAAAATGTGTAAGACAAAAACGTGTAAAAAAAAACTTAAAAAGAACTGAGGGCCCTAAATGATTAGCATAGGTGGCCATCTCCCCCATGACTGAATGGAATGGGAGAGATCCGAATGCCTATTGGAATTTCTTAAAATTTTCCAACTCCTCCCGATTGATGTTTTCAGGTTAAGGGGTGGAAGCTGGCAACGTTCATATTCCAATGTGTCTATGATTCCGTTGTTAGCATGAGTTATTTCCCCAGTTTATTCCATGCATGTTGATGCGCTGCTCTCTTGATGAGCTATCAACCACTAGGTATTCTCTTGTTGAGTGGTTGCTACATATAGGCATCTTTGAATGTTATCCTTTGGTGCACACCGGTTACATGCAGGAGATGTTAAATTTTGCATCACCCATGATTCCTGCATGTCATCACCCTCTGAGTCACTGTATGTGATGCATGGAACTTTCTTCTTCTCGATCTTTCCATAAATATTTACCTTAGATATCTCCAAGGAAAGATCATGAATCCCTAGGCATGTGTCTATTGTGCTTAGCCATGCCCTTCCCATTATAATTGTGAAGTCCCCTTCGATGTTGTTAACTTCTATCACCAGGAAATTAGCTAGGTAGGACCAACCACACATAGTGGTAACAATGTCTTCCACCAATCCCAAGGGAATGGTGATGGACTGGTTAGCCAGCTCTAGTTGGACATTACTCTTCTTAAGTTGGGACAGGTTCCAGGCTTGATATATTTCTCGTGATATTAAGTTGACTCCGGAACCTGAGTCAAGAAGAGCCTTATGTGGTTCATTCCCAACGACTTGGAGGTAGATTAAGGAACTTCCAGGGTCAAATAATTTCCTGGGAAGATGGCCTACCTTGATCCAATTGGTTACGGTATGTGTTAACATAACTGTATGCGTTAAGCTCTGTTGTTGGACTAAAGGGTGCTTCGAAGCCTTGTATGTTGGAGGAGTGGTTGCAGACTCAACCGCTTGTGGTTGTGAGAGCTGGTCTGGGCTTTTGGTTCTAAAGAAAGGTCTTCTCTTCTTGTGGTTGTTAGAACTAGGAGCGTGTTGAAGGTTCACAGCTCTTGTAGCATTACATTGCTGCGGTTGAGTGGGGAGTTCCCCTTGCATTGTTGGAGTAGGTGGTATCAGAACTAACGGTGTGAGAGAGATGGATGGATTAGGAGGATGGTATGGATGTGGAGTGTCTTCCGAAGGAGAAGGAGACCTTCTAAAGTACTCTTGAACTTGGTAGTGACATTGGGGAGTTGTGTGACCCATGGAGTCACTTGGAGAAACCAGCTGTTGCACGTAGTATCCATATGGGTTTGGTTGTCGGTAAGGGTACTGTTGTCTAGGCAGTGGCATCCCCCATGATTGTGGGTGCTGCCACTGCTGGTGTGGCCCGATGGGTTGTGGTGGAGTTCCACTTGGATAGTACGTTAACGGTTGGTGGAACTCTCTCGAGTTACCTTGGAGATAAGGTAACCTTTGGGGTGTTTGCCATTGGTTAAGTCTCAGGTTGAGTGCATACACCCCAGACTCTTGTAGATGTGAGATGATTGGACAACATCCCTTAGGATGGTCATATTAGCAGATCTCACATCCATCATCATCATATGTGTCCGAATCGATAACCTCATCAGAGATTTTCATTTTTCCCTTACCCTTGTCACGTGTAGGGCTTGAATCTCTCTGCTTTTTCTTGTCCTTGTCACTACTTCGTTCCTCCTTAGACTCCTCTATGATTTTCAAGACAGTTTCAATTTTACTAACTAAGAAGCTCCATATTTCATCTACCTTAGTTGATACTTCCGTTGTTAGTTTCTGAAGCGGCAAGGTTTTCCTATTAAACAACTCTTCGAGTGGTGACTCATCCTCTTCATTAATCTCACCCTCCTCTTTTGGAGGGAAGGATCATGGTTATATTCCTCTGCACTTTCTCTTTTTCATAGATCCCCTTCTTCTTTGGCTACTTGTTCCAAAAATCAATGAATCTCATGGGATCTAAGTTCTAATAGTCTCCCTTGAGCATAAGTCCCAAGGGTTCTCCTAGTTTCATACCTTAGCCCATCTACAAGATGGCGAAGTTGATCCCGTTGTGCATAACCATGGCCCAGGCAACGATGTAACAATGCGTAGTAGCAGTCCATGGTAGCATCCAAGGGTTCATTATTACCCTGCTTCCATCCTTGGATCTACTTACACAAATTAGACACTTTAGAATACGTTTGATATTTATCAGTGAAGAGTTCTAACATCGTACTCCACCTCCTAATGGTTTCTAGTTCTAAGGACTAGTACCAACTCTTTGCTTCCTTTATGAGTGTCCTAGGAAATAACTTCAATTTCTGCCACTCTTTCTCTATATTCTGCAAGGTGCAAGCATCATGGAATTCCTGTAAATGATTTTGCAGATCAACGTTATCGTGGGATGTTATTCATATCCAATCTCTTGATCTGACTATCTTTTTGATGCCTTTTTGGTATTCTCACTGCCTCCGTGATGTCTAGCATACTTCGGGTGGCAAGTAGGGGTTCTTCATGATCATCTCTTTCATGACGTCTATGATGTCTACGTTGTTTCCTACTTTCCCTTCTTTCATGCCCGTGTCCTCTCTCTCGACTTTCTCATCGAGGTCTCTCATTTTGTCTACCTCTATCCTCACTGTTATGCTCTCTATGATTGCACCTAGAGGTGGAAGGAGAGAGTGAATGATGTGAAGAAGGGGAAGAAGAAGGAGAACCATCGCCATGACGATGTTTCCTGCCTTCTCTTCTATGGCTTCGGCCCCGATCATGATGATGACCTAAGTGTCTATCCTTGTTATGTGTTTTCGTTCCCTCAGTGAACAGTTGGCATTCATGGGGATCAGAACTAGGGTTGTGTATCGTGGAACATAGGTTCCGATACCCCACCTCCTCACTATTGTTAGGAGGAGGAACATCATTTGATAGAGAACCCATTATAAGTGGTTCACCATCTCCAATTTCACTTAGGACGTGCGGGACCCCTTTGTCCTTCAACAGTGTATGGTGGCTCTCTTGCCTTGAGTCCCTTAAATGTTGTGCTTCTGTGTGATGGTAATCCCTTGTGTCAAAATTACCTAAACGTATTCAGCATTGAGCTGTGTCATGCCTATTTGTGCCAAAGCACGGAGGAGCATGTTGGGAACTGCACAATCTAGAGGTAACACTATGTTACCTTGCAAGTCTCTCCAGCACATTTGTTCATCCTGATGGAGGATAAAAGTAAAATCCAATATATACTCATCGGGATGGGTATATACGACTTGGTATTGTTGAGGAACTGGCTAATTTTGGTTATGTGTTTTAGACTGCCGACTATTTCTAGTATGATCCCTAGGTGGTGTACTGCTCTTATGAGAAGAAGAAGAAGACATTGTGTCTTATTCGGTGTGTTGATTAACCATTATATAATTTTTTGTTTAATTAACCTTAAGGGTTCTTTTAAGCTCCCAACTATGTGAGTGATTTCCTATGTTCTACTTAGCGCACAAACACTTAGTCCCTGGCAACAGTGCCAATGATGAGTGGCGAGGTACCCCTACACTCAACCATACAAATACGAGTGTAGCACACACAATCCGGTCGAACTTCGTAGACTAAGTTCCTACACACCTCATGGAACACTTAAGGTTAATTATTCATTGTCTTCCCAGACTTGTATTTGTCATGGTTGTATGGTTAAGTAAGTCTGAGGTATATGATTTTTATGTCTTTTCAGTTTTATCTCCTATGCTGATAAGGTGAAGGGTGAAGAGACTAATTACTAACTTTAACTAACTAACTAAGTCTAAATTAACCTAGCATCAGCATCCATTCCCACTTACCGTTCACACCCTGAACCAATGCAACCTTGGTTACCAAACGCTAGTCATTGCTAGGATCACACACGTGCTTGAAGCGGTCGTACTGAGGCACTTAACTAGGAGAGAAGGGTTGAGAAAGATTTAATGACTAATAAAGCATTTAAATGATAAATAGTAAATAACAATAAATAAAATCCTATTTAGCCTATTCCATGCACTACAAGGTTTATCCAAGAAGTTTGTCTTTATTTCCGTACACAAACATGTGTTCAGGTACAATATTTTCTCGAATAAAGATGCGCTCACTTTGGAGCTCCTACTACGAGCACATGGAAAATATTCTATCTCTAGAGGGATCAAACTACCAGAGTTTTGCTATGGTCTAAGCCTAGGATGAGAAACAAGGGAGAGTCACCTCTTATTTATAAATTTGACGACGCACCGCGATATCGCGTGGGATGCGATATCACGACGGATGCAATATTGCATCCCATCAGCAAGGATGATCGTCACCAATGTTTTTCCTTCCACTCACACCACCTATGTGCTTAGCCCTGCACTTTAAGTTATGAAGGTTGAAGTATAGGGAAGAGGCAAATTTTGCATACCTCTTGATCAAGTATCTGGTGTATCATTACAATGATAATGTCTTAAGTGTTTTCCTTTCCTTATTTTAGCAATCCTTCATAAGTGTGGAGTTCCTAAGCTATAGAAAAGAACAAAGGTGTAGCTCTCTGTTGTCTAGAAGGACAACTTTGCCTATTTTCTGAAGATTTACATGAAGGTTGGCCTATTTGTAAAGGAATCCCAGGAACCTAGTTCTTCATTGGTGTCAGAGGCTAGTAAATTCCATGGATTTTGGGATGAAGTTCGATCCCAGCTACATGAGCTCTAATCCACATATAGGGATATCCTCATAGTGCTTCAAAAGATTAGCTCAACCATCACCACCATGGACAAAAGGATGGCAAACATTGAAAAACATGTTCACCCCCATATCCATGATGATGATGAAGGGGCAGAACCCTTTCATTTTGTGGAAGATATGGAAGTGGAAGCAAGCTGCAAGGATTAATGCAAAACTCAAACTTAATTTTATTTTGTTATCTCATGGCAATGTAAATAATGTGGATGGTGGACAAGTTTAATTTTGTATTATTATATTACTATTGGACAGTTAGTGTTTATGTTCTTTCTATTGTTGAATATATACATGTTTACATGTATTCAATTTTTAATGGCCAATAAGATATTTTGGAATATCATAAGCATAATTCTATTTTTAGTTGAGCAAATATATTAATATTTTTCTTTTTAGTCGTGGGCTGTGTTAAACCCCAAAAGTACTTCATCTTTAACATTATAAGTTAGCATTTTTATTTTATTTTTTTGCACTATTTTTATATATCAAAGATAATTGATTTTGGTAGTTTAAATCAATAAGTACTGATTTCTTTTTAAGCTTCTATATTGTAGGAAATCATGGTAGTGATGAAGATTGATATTGATTATATCTATCCACACAGAGGTGGCGATATAGATCAATACCATGAATTTTGTTAGAGAGAGATTTAAAAAGAATTAAAAATATTGATTTGCACAGAAAAGGACAATTTTTACTAACAATTGAGGATGATAGAATTGGTGGTCCACTTCAATGAAGATTTGAATTGATTGATATTGAATTCCTCAATATTTATCGATTATCCAAATGATTATTTTTGTACATCGTTTATAATATAAATAAGTATTAAAACTTTGCATTGAGGAATACTCAAGAGAGAACCCACACCAAATTGAATCCCCTTTTGTATTGAAACTTTTAAGGAAGATTGTTGATGCTTTTTGACAATCAACAATCATTGATGTAGGAAGGATATGAAGTTGTTACATTGTGGAGAAAATAGAGCATGGTCACAAATTAGGTGACTTATCCTTTTTAATATTTTGTGTTTATGATAAATTTATATAACTTTAATTTGGTTTAATTAGCTATGTTCATTGTTGAACTTAATATTAGAAGCTAAGGTGAATCTTGGTTGATTTTACTTATGACTGATAGTCACAAGTGTGGTGTTTTCAATTGAACTCAACTCTAATTGTTATTTATCTTGATGATCTTTTTGACCTTGAACCATTCCTCCATGGATACAACTTGTGGGTCAGTTATAGACGAGATCACATCTCTACAATGAAGATAACCATTAAGGTAACTTAGCATCAAACTTTGCCTAGCTCGTCATGGCAATGAAGAGAAATCTTCCCAAAATGTAGTGAAAAAAGTGGCATCCATGAATCAATCTTTAGTTGCTTCATCATTAAATAATGGAGGTAATGGTGGAAACAAAAATTCAAATGCTAAGCCTAATGATAGTAAACAAAACTTATTTAATGATGGACAAAGGAGACCACTAAAGTATAGGTCCAAATATCACAAGTTTCTAATGACCTACATAGAACTTTACAATATGTTAATGAAGGAGGAACATTTTATCCTAACATAAGTCTTAGAGAAAATAAGGGTATGATTCAAAAGACTTTAATCTTTGGCCATTGATCCTTTCTAATGTATAAAAGTAGACCCACCTATCCCAAAGTGATTTACCCCTAACACATTTTATACCTACCATGAGGTTGTAAAACATGATACTAACAATTTCAGCATACTCAAGGATGATGTTCAAGCCTTGGTGGAAAAAGAATAAATCATGTTCAACACGTTGGTGCAACTAAGCAACCAAAACATGCAAAATTTTTAGGACCCACTAAATGCTCATTCAAGGAGGATTTCCACATTCCATGTCGGTGATAAGTCAAGCCATCCCAAGATACCTATTGTAATTCAAATGAGCCTTTCCCAAAATGATTCTTTCTCATCCCCTTAGTTAAATCTCTTGAGGGCTAAAAATCCCTTTGTTATAATCTCCCTTGGAGTGAAGCCAACTCTTTCCCATCCTAGGATGTACATAGAGCTCCCTTAGTGATTTACATGATATCTCATTGCAACAAAGCCTTTGTACATTCAAATGTTCCATTTTCTTATCCTCTCTCTACTCTAAGGAACTACCTTCTATGCCAACATGATGTAGACCTGTTGTTTATCCTCCTGTTATATCTTACATTATACCTATTATATCTTATGTTGTACCTCCCTTATCACATTCATTCTCTCCACCTAAGTCATTGAAGCATTTATTGCTTCCTACTTCAACATTACTAGAAAGGATCTTAACATGAGCTTAAAAGAAGACCAAATAAGATAAAGGTTATGGTAAAAAATAGGATATTAAATAGCTTGTTCAAAACAATAAAAAAAATTCTGCTTTTAGGTATAACCTAGAGTTACTTATTTTTCCCCCATTATCATCATGATTTTTATCACATCAAATTTCATCCCTCCTATGCTTGCAACTAAGAAGGAAATACCTAAGGGTAAAGCCTTGCGCCAAATCACAACAATAATGAAATCAAAGGGGATCAACCTTTTCTTCTTTAATTTGATTTCAACATTAAAAGAGTACCATTTAGCATCAAAGGAATTACTCAAATCAATCATAGTACCCATGAATATTTAGCCTTATGCTCAAGTAATCTCATCTACTCTCAGCACTCTAAAGTATAAGGTAGACTAATTGGTTTTCAAAGGAGAAAATATTAAGACTCATCCTACAATGGGTGTCATATGCTAGCTTCTAATCTACAACATGATACAAATCAAAGACAGTGTGTCCCTACCTTTTGTGTACATTGATGATGGAGCTAGAACCAATGTAATTTCATGGTCCATCATTGAGTATCTTGACCTCAAGAAACTGGTTGTGTAATCTATCTATAACTCCTCTTTAATATCATTAAGTGATGCCAAAGTAGAAATCTTATATGGGATTAAATTACCACTTTCTATTGGAAGTTTTATCACATCTAAAGCAGTCTTTGTTATCATTAGGGATTTGTTTAGTATAAATGCTATTTTAGCAAGGTCTTGGTTACCCTACCCCAAAGTTGTATCTTCCCATTTACATCATGAAATTCATTTTTCCTACAAGGATAATAAAGTAGTGATTCATTCAAGCCTTGAGGTACCTCCTACATAATATATTAATCTCATAGAGAAGTCTAGCCTATAATCCCAACCTACACTAATAGTTTAGACCTTCATCGAATAAGAAGCTAGGAGCTTGAGACTATTATTCGTTGATTTTCTAGCATGTATGAGTTCATAGACCTAGGATTTGGTGAGTTGGATATAGTAGAGTCAGATAAGAGCATAAAGGACCCTACTAGATTGCAGGCTAGAAAAGCAATTACCCAAGCATAGCCTCCACAACAATCTAATCCCAATCTCTCTTTGCTTTTCTTTTTGTTCATTTATCATTTGTATTTAACATTTGTGTGTGTTTTCTAACTTAGTTTTTTATGTTACTTATGTCATTTTACATGTTCATAATATTTTAATTTTTTTTTCTTTATTTTCTATCACTAATTCTTAGCTTTCCTCATATGCATGCATAGATTTTTATGTTTATTTGAATTGCATTTGTTTTTTTTTTTCTCTGTGCTAGAAAAATAAAAAATAACATAAACACATAAAAACTTAAAAAACCTATAAACATAGAAAATAAGAAAATCATAAAAGCAAAAAACTATAAAAGACATAAACACAAAATAAAAAATCCATAAAGAAATAATAGTCTCTATATTATAACCACTATCCATAGAACATCCGTCAAGATACGTCCCATCAATAAAAATACATAACATTAATCAACAATACTATAATCCAAAAGTAAGTCTCATATCTACATCATATTCCAATATTCATCCCTTTCAATCATGGCTACTTGAAGCTTCATCATGGGAAGGAAAAATCTTCCCCATCACTTCTGCATCTCCTCCATCATTTGCTTGACTACTAGAACATCCTCGAGCCTTCACACTTGTGATAACAAGTGAAAAATAAAAATGTTAAAATCATTAAAATTCACAAAAATACTAACATGAATAAAATGTAAAACAATAAAAACATTAAGACTAAAAAAATCAATAAAAGTAACTAAGAAAATATTTTTCTCTTGCCTATAGTTATGCCACTAAACCCCATCTCATCTCCATCATCCCCCACCATTGCTCCTACCTAGGAAGCCTCATCCAAATACATCAACTAACTTCTAAGTTATCTTCTATTGTGAAAGAAATGTAAAGCATAAATCCTCTAATTATGTGTTAGGTACATCTTGCAGGATAGGCTTGTATATGTTGGCCTCTCTCTCCATCCTACCACCCTCCTTTTTCACTATAGACTTTAAGACCTATAGCTCCTTTTCTTTCACTTGCACATTTACACATTTCTTATAAGCCTCTAAAGCATCAATCAATCCCTTCTTCTTGACTATCTTGTTTATAATCCTCCTTGTAGTTCTTTCCTCCCTCCAATTTTTTGTAGGAAGAAATTTTTTCTCCTTGTAAAATAACTTGTTTATAATATGTTTCCTCCCCACTACTCCCACACTAAGCAACTATCTCTTAACCTCCTATTTAAAGTCTCCATAGTCAAGAACTTGCATTGCTAAATAGTATGGGTAGCTACCATAGAATCTAGGGAGACCCTCAAGTGCTAATAGAAGGAAGGTGTAGGATTGTGATGGATCATTTTACTCTTATGAATATTGACCTCTATGTTTTGCACTTCCTCCTCAAAATGAGCAATCCTAGTGATCATTTTTCCTTTTTTCCTCTTTAGTAACTAGAAGTTCTAACATCAAGTCCATAGTAGCATTAGATTAAGCCATCACTATGGATGCCATGTCTACTCCATACTACACTAAGTCATCCTTTCTTAAACTTGAGGATGATCACACATAAGAGGTTGAAGAGGTAGATCTATGATGGTTACCTTTCCTCTATTCCTTAAAATTTGAGTATTTGATAGAAATATCTCATTATTAACCCTTTAGTTAACCAAATTAACTAACTTTAACTACTAATCATAGTGTAACAAATCATCTCACCAGCATGTTTTATGGTCTTTAACTTCTCTATGAAGTCATCAATCATCCTATGGACTAGCTCCTCCTTATCTATATTATCCCAAAGTATCCTCAATATGTTTGTTCACATAGAAAAAAAAATCAAAACATAAATATATACAACATAAAATTAATACAAAAACATAAAATTTCAAAAACCCAAAATAAGCTAAATTATGATAAGATAAATGTAAATGTAAAAAACTACTAACTTATTGAAAGATAATGTTCCTTTCTCCTTTAGCTTTTCTTCTAGCTTCTTCCTAGTCTTATCTTATACACACTTCTCTAGGGGAAGGAGTCTAGTAAACCTTTAAGAAGATGACATCCTATCCATATCTATATCATCAAATTCATGACTTGCATAGTAGTAACCATCATAAAACCATTTTAAATAAATATTAGTCTTATAAATGCCAAATTTAATCATCTTACATCAAACTCCTAAATCAAAATTTAGCTCGTTTCCAAAGAGATCATTCATCAATGCATTATTTTTTGCTCTCTACTACTTCTACTTCAACTACCTTATTTTCCTTATTCTCATCATTTTCTCAAGATTTTTGTTCCTTCTCTTCTTTTATGTTACTGTTTACTTCTTCTTGTGCTTTCCTCTTTTCTTCTCCTCTTTCACCTCAGCCAAGGATTCTCTATCTATCTTCTTTTTTGCCTTCACTGCAACTATTAACCAACATAAATAAAAATAAAATTTAAAATATATAAAATAAATAAAATGCAAAAATATAAGTAAAATTACAATATAAAATATTAACATTAAAAAAATTCTCTAACTTACCTAATCTCTCTACAATTGCCTCTGCCTATAACTTCTCATCAAAATTATAAGTTTGAAATTCCTCAACATCATCAACTCTTGCCTTCTTCACTGCTTGCCCTCAAATCACCTCTTTCCCCTAAATAGGATTCTCATGAGCAAAGTGCTTCACATGTAATACAACATTACTAGAGATAGATGACTTCGTCACATTCTTTAGTATTAAAGATGCTATCTCTAATGGTCCACCTAAAGCTAAATGTAGGATCATTGTGATACTAGTGATATGATAACATACTGGGTGAGGGAAATCCTTCTCATTTAGAACTCTTTATTTCTATTGATCACTGCAATCCAACAACTCTACAAAGCAACATAACATCCCATAGGAGAAGTTGAAGTTTATTGGGTTACTAGAAATCTCCCATCTATAAGATTAATGTTCTCCAGCTTGATAGACACCTTCACATCTAGGTAACTCACCCAATAATAATAAGTATCATAAACATAGTATTGTAGATGATTGGTGCCATAGGAGAGAAGTAACCCATCTCTATATGATTTTACCACAAAAGACCCTCTTAATGAACAAGTGGAATATCTATACTAGGTCATGATCACCACACATCATAATATTTTGAGTCTTATCATCATAATTTACCTAATTATTAATCACTTTCTAATCAACAGTAGACAACTTTTCATTGCCATCAATCATAGTATCCATATTAGGAAAGTTGGAGCAATGTCTCAAGGAGTCATGATTTCAAGATTAAATAATCTCTTTCCCCTGAACCCAAGGCATGAACAACCATTATTGGCTCAAATAACACTTCACCACAGTAATCACATCTATGGGTAAAATGTTAGAAGACTTTAGTATAAAGAGAGGGATGATTCCTACATGCTTTAATACTAGAAGACACTTCCTCCCATCCCCACTACCTAACCACACATGACTAATGTGAGGGTTGTGATCATTAGCTAGCAGGCATTTCTCCTTTACATTTCTAAGTTGGATGTACATAACCTTTGATGTCTTAATCTTATCTATAAGAGTGAAACATTAGAAATTAGGCAGAAAGTACATACCCCTAGGTGAGCCCACAATAACAAAAATGCAAGCAAAAAAAAAAGCTAAGCACTAAACATGAAACTAAAAAAACTAATGACACATTATCTAATGTAACTTCAATCCATAGCTAAATACATGATCCCCTAGTCCATTTCTCTAGTAGTCCTAAATCTAGCCTCTTAGGAAGAGCATGCATCAAACCAACTTTTAGGAGGCTCACATACAATTGATTCTTTTTAGTTTGATCAATCTCATTAGCAATTCGCATGAACATGGAAGGATGTTGGTTCTTGTTGAGTTCTACCTCATAAAGCATATGTACAAGCATACCTAGATAGCCATCATCACTATCAGGATCCTCAAAATTATAAGCAAAATAATAATCATATCAAGAAATGAGGCAAGGCTTAAGTGGAAGTCAAAAACTTAGAAGAATAATCCAAATTAAGAGCATGTATCTCGAGAAGGTAATGTGGGTGCACATGGGGCTAAATAACATTTGAATATAATGAGGATTCGACAACAACATAGTGTTCATGCTAAATTTCTTGTATGAATGATTCCTTCATAAGTAATCCAACTTCTTCTAGTGAATCTCTCATGTATTCCCACTCTCATCCATAATAGTGTCCATATTTGCAAACTCTTAGATTACACAGCCTAATAGCCTCATACAAAGACCTATGTATATTCACTCAAGGGCATGTGACATAATGGGTAAGAGAAACCTAGTCCATATGATAACATAAATGTACTCTATGCAAAACTATAGGAAGCACATGGTCCCTACATGAGCCCATATCTAGGTAGGGTATAATAATTGATCATCAATGATGAGGAGAGCTTTCATCCTCCTAGGTTTCCTAACGATAGTGAGACCCATATCACCAACTAAATAACACATAGGATCAATCACTAGTAGCCTAGGAATTTCTTTCTCCTTGCACAACAACATAACAAATTGACACAACAAGCATAAATCCATAAAGATTAACAAAATAATAACTATATATAATAATCTAACTAAGCAAGATTGTAGCAAAATTTTGATACATGGATTTAATTTTCCAACCTTTCCCTAAGTAACTTCATCAAACATTGCTTAAATAACATTAATTTTAATACTTGGCTATTTTTTCACCTCCCTTATGCTCTACACTTAATCACTTTTCCACTATTGGGTTCTCTTGATACTTAGGCATCTCTCTCTCTTATCCTTAGATATCTTACCATTGTTTTCTTGCTTTATGCTTAGAAATTTCTCATTTTAATGCTTAGACAAATTTTTGGATTTTCTTTGCATCATTTAATGCTTAGTGAAATTTTTTTTTATTTCCTTTATACTTAGCTAAATTATTTATCTACCATGCTTCATATATGATGTGGACATCAAATAGGCCAATGTAACATCTCTCCAATGATGGGATATTTCCCTAGATCTTTGGCATGTTTTGGAGTGTTTTAGGACTATTTTGATGAGTCTAGGAGGTTTTGAGGCTATGGGGACTTGTTTAAAGTTTTCAAAGTTTCCAAATCTTAAAATGAGAATTTTTAATTTTGGCCTTGGTAGGTTAGACATTTATTGCAAAATTTAGATGTGTAAGTTGCATAATAGACGTCCAAATTGATTTATAGACATCTATTCTGACATCTTTGAACTCAAGATAGATGTCTACTATTTTCTTTAGACATCTAATACAAATTGTAATGAACCTCAAATTGAATGGCAAAGTGGAGGGAAGATGAAGAGACATGGGGTGAGGGATATAAATAGACCTCTTAGGCCTTCAATTTGGTTAAGAAAGAGAAAAGAGAGAAAGTCTAGGGAGAGAGAGGTAAGTTGAGAGAAGAGCAAAGAGAGATAGAGTCTTGGCAAGGTGCCTTGATCATCATCCATGTGAGAGTGTGTGTCTTGTCTATTCTTGGGAATTTGTGCTTCCTTTTAGCTATAATTTCTTCATTTGAGAAAGAATAAAGCTTTCATTTTCTTTTCTTGTTTAAATTTGTTATTTTTGTAACATTGAGAAAGCTTGACTTGTGGAATCCATGGGAGCTCCTCATCAGATTGGTTCAAAGCAACTTAGAATTGAAGACAATTGCATTCAAGTGGATAATTCTCATCTCAATTGCAAATAATCACTCCAAATTCTCAACCTTGGATGAATTCTCCCTTGCTATTTGTTCTACTCATCCTAGGATTTGAAAATTTCCCTTTGATTCCTAAGTTTGTCATATATTTCAAGAATTGGAAGATAATTATGGAATTCAACATCCATTGGCTTGTAATAGCTAGGGTTTGAAGATCTTATGCTCATTTCTCTTAATATCTAAGTATTTCTTATTTCATTCCTTGAGAAATCTTGAAGATTTTATCTTTCCTTGTAGAATTTTATGTAAATTTTCTTTTAGATCAATTTTCATCATGCCTCTAAAGAAGAAGACAGTTCAAGCTTTGTCAAGAGACATGGATGACATGAGAAATGCTCTCAAGCTCATTGTTAAGAAAACTAAAAATCTTAGAGAGAATAAAGGACATGCTACTTCACTAAAAACATCCAAGTAAGGGTACAAGTCATGAAATTCTTCACCAAGACATTCCTCAATGTCATCCCTTAAAGATTATACTTCTTTCGAAGATGACTACTTGGAGAAGGAGAAGCTTAAAAAGATGTTTTTTTTTCATAATGCTAATGCTGAAAATAAGTCTCAAGGCTTTGTTTTTCTTAGAAAATGAAAAACAGATGCTTTCTTCTTAGCCTTAAAGAAATCAAGGTGAAGAAAGTGAAGTCACTCTTGCAAAAGCTTTCAAACATGCTTAAAGGATGCCTCATGTCAAAGTCAAATTATTTAATGGCATGGAAGGAACTAAATCTTTTCTCTCTTGGTTGAAATGATTAACAAATACTTTCAACTTGAAGATGTGGAAAATCATCAAAAGATACATTTTGCTAAAACCAAATTGGAAGGCATAGCATTTGTATGGTGGGAAAAGGAACGTCATTCTTACAAGGTGAACAATGGTACTTCTATCAAGGATTGATCTTTAATTTAGTTCATGCTCAAGAAAAAATTTGAGAAGACTCATCATAGACAAGAGGCCATCTAAAAATTGAAGTACCAAAGGCAAGGTTATAAGAGTGTGAAGGACTACTACATGGATTTTTGTAAGGCTTTCTAGCTTGCAAAAGTTCATTGGGATGATTATGAACAAGCATTTAACTTTTAAGGGGAACTTAAAAGGCAGTATCAACAAGAGCTAATCTTCTATGAGCCCCAAACATTAGATGAGGCTTTTAAACTAGCTCTTAAGGCTGAGAAGAAACTTCAAGGCTATACTAGAGGTTCTAAATCTTCTAAGGGCAAGAAATCCAAAGCTTTTGAAAGTGAGAATTGAAACACCACAAAAATGTGGGCCTAGCACTTTCAGACAAGAATCAAGCTAAGTCATGATGCTTCTCAGCATGACCGAGACTTGCGAACTTCATAAACAACATCGAACGGAGTCGAATCAAGCAACTAAAAGTTCCCTGAGATCCATTGGAGACTACATCAACATTTGGAAATAAGGATTGCAAATTTCAAACTCAAAGCACTTTGTTTTAACTAAATATACTTCTCGCACACAGGCTTGCATGCTCAGCGTGCAGTAACTGTTGAGTTCCAAAAACTGCTCCAAACAAGCCAGAATTGAAGGTTTGGACCACCCCAAGACCTTCCCCAAAGTCCCTAGCAGCTCTCAGGCTCTGAAAAATCATGTTTTGGACTCCAAGTGATGGGTTTTCATGCCTGCACGCTGGCTTGCATGCCCAGCATGAACGCACAGCGTGTACCATCATAGATAGTCCAAAATAGGCATTTAGACCATGGTCTTCATAGGCAATCAACTCCTAGAGGTAGGGAAACCATCAGGCATCATCCTAGGCTCCCAAAAATCAAATTTTGACCTTGAAAAATGGTAGTTTCATGCATGTACGCTGGCCTGCACACCCAGTGTGTACGCCTAGCATGCAATCTAGCATGCACTGCTTTGAACAAGGTTGATTGGGCATTTTAGGCAAGATTTTGACATGGAGTCAACTCTCAAGGCATGGCCAATGAATCTACAAGTCCACAAGCTCTAGAGACATCAATTTTTGGCATTTGAAGGGTTATTCTTGGCCCTGCATGCCCAGCATGCACGCCTGGTGTACAACACAACGTGCACACTAGAAACATGCCCAAAACTCAGTCAAAATGAAGCCAAAATGAGCCCCCGGATACCCTAGAGAACCAACAACACTTAGGCAACAAGGATCCAACTCCAGTGTACAAGATTAGGCACCAAAAGTGTATTTTTCATGCCCACATACTAGCCTGCACGCCCATCATGTACACTCTTGGAACCATCTAAAGCCCTATCAAATCAGGGTTAAATGAGCCCAAAATCAATAGCCAACATCCTCAAGACATCAAGCATCTAGATCCATGCTAAAAACTAGCATCACAGTTCAAAAATTGGCTAGAAATTCTTCATGCTTGCCCACACGCTGTCCAGTGTGTGGGGTGTATACGCCCAACGTGTACACGCTGGCATGCTGCACACTTGTAAAGCTTCATTCTTTTGCACCCAGTCGACACTCCACATGTCACCCGATCCAAAATTCCAGCATCCCATAGCCAATCACCCTATCTTAGATCTGAATTTAAAGCCCAAACTTGTACAAAAACTAGGATTTTTGACCAGATCAAGGTTGGAGGGAAAATTAAGGAATCTTGGCAAAAAAATTAGAGAATCCACACTAAGAATGTCCAAAACACCCACCCTACATGCTGGGCTTCTACCCTGCATGCTGAGCATACAATCTTCACGCTGTGCCTATAGCCCAAACCAGCATACCATCATCCCTCCGCATCCACCGGGGCTCTTCGTTCACCTTGTGTCAAATCCACAACTGCGTCTAGACCGGTGCATTGTAATTTTCATTATGCAATAATATTGCTACATTTTTTTCCAAGATTTGTTATAGTTATCATTCGTTCTTGCATTTTTGGCTAAGATCTGTTACAATTTTCGTTCGTTCTTGTTTACCACTTGTTCACATTCCTGCATGTTTGCGTTCTGGTTTACATTTATTACACCGTTTACATATAACCCAGCGTATTGTGCATTGGCATATGTCTGGGGAAATCCTTGTCTGATCTATGTGCAGACCACCCAAGGTACTCTACCTTCGTTAGTCCCAGTTTGCCCTCAAGCGAAGGTACGATCTTTTGTGTCTATCTACGGATCTCTTGGTGCCTTTTTCATTCCAGCCGAGCATTGACGATTTCAAGCAGTACAGAAATTGACGCTAGAAGGAGGGCCTCTCATTGCTTAAATCTACTCTGATCCACCATTCAAATCTTTCAAATTTGTGCCCTGTTCAGCTACATCTACTGCAATCTCAGCGTGTATACATTGTTTAGCCTATACGCTACTTAGTGTGCTGTCCACTCTATCTGTATGCTGCCAATTCATCCTGTATGCTAGTTGTTGAAGGCTGTATGCTGGGATTCAGTCCATACGCTGTGTAGATAGGTTGCATGCTGCCAGACTTAGGTGTACGCTGTGTAGACAGGCTACATGCTGCCAGACTTGGGTGTACGCTGTGTAGACAAGCTGCACGCTGCCAGACTTGGGTGTACGTTGTGTAGACAGGCTGCACGCTACCAGACTTGGGTGTACGCTGTGTAGATAGGCTGCACGCTACCAGACTTGGGTGTACGCTATGTAGATAGGCTGCACACTACCAGACTTAGGTGTACGCTGTGTAGACAGGCTGCACACTACCAGACTTAGGTGTACACTGTGTAGACAGGCTACACGCTGCGGGTGTACGCTAACAAGTATACCCATTTCATACTTGGCCAAATTCTCACTTGTACATGCTGACACCGTCTCTCATCTATCTTGTTACACTTACAACCTTTTCATCATGAATACTGCTGACACCAATGTTTCAACCAAGTCCACCCTAGATATCATTGCCCCACGGCAATGTCGATACCCATCGTGCAACCCATAGGGGCCCATGATGAGTTCAACCCCAAGGGGGGACCTCACTGATCTCTCAAACTGCAAGGGAAGAATCCATCATTTAACATCATAACACAAGAACAGTACAATTTTATATGTGTAAAGATCCAAGCCGGCTTGGCAATAGATCAAATTGAACTGGAGGCTAAGAAACACTATGAATTGGTCAATAAGGGAGGACATGAGTTCATCCCCTCCCCATATGATATCATTCCTCTCCCAGAGCACTACTCTGAGCTTATCTCATAGCTCCTCCTAGCAAGGAGTCAAACCCTAGACCAGTCCATGCCAAATCCTCAATTAGAAGAGGAGGATGACTTTGCAGCTTAGTCTAAACACGAGGATTCGTACCATACTCTCAGTCCACATACTTACACGAACCTGCTATTCCACCCTTTCACAGGGGAGACTATATCCCTCCATTCATTTAAGACCACTCAACCACATGTGCCTCAATAAGAAGCATCCACTCTTATTCCCACTCTCCGTGTGATCGATACCCAATTCAATATATCCATCCCCACTATTCCTCCAATCACTATGTTATCCTCCCTCTTACAAATACAACCCCAACAACACCCCCTTTAAAATAATGTAGGAGTGACCTTCCCATTCCAAGTGATTGGGATGTCATCTGTGATACCCGCCTCTACATCCGCTCACTATATATCACGAATTCAAACCCAAGGGACACCCTTCACCACTTCGACTCAACAAGTTCAGGGTGTTCCTTCACAAATCATGACTAGATAGTGGGCCATGATTGGCACGCAAGTGCATCGACCCTCTCATTACAACATACCGCCTCCTACAATTCCACCCATGAACATCCCTCAAGTGCCACAGCAACAAGAACAGTAATCCTTTTCTTATAGTATGCCACCCTTAATAGCACCTACCATGAATATTCCGCAAGCACAACATCCGACCACTCAACTTTCCTCTTTCTCGCCCATTGTACAATAATCTAACTTTCATACTGCATAATATAACCCACCTGCCATGTCACCTGATGCCCAAGACTGGGCCGAAGTTAAAAAGTTGATGCAAGAACTCACTGATGAGGTAAAATGCCTCAAAACAGTCAACAACGAAGAGCTTAAAGTATTAGAATTTTACCAAGATGATCCTATTAGCTCTTCGGTACCACCATTGACCCTGCCCAAAGGAGTTTCTTTGCCTCAACTAACTAAATACAATGGGGAAGGGGACCCCAATGCCCATCTGGTCACGTTTAGACTAGAATGTTTACTACTTCAGGCATGGCCCCATGCAATCTTACATGTTTTCGCCATGTCCCTCAATGGGAGAGCTTTAGACTGGTACCGAGCCTTACCTCGTAACTCTATATCCTCTCTAGAGGATCTCCTACACCAGTTCGTTACGAGGTTTAAATACAACTTGAAACCTAAAGCAACTCTGGATAGTCTGATACAAGTAAAACAAGCACCGCTGGAACCTGTACAAAAATTTATTTAGAGATGGAGCGTTGTGCTAAACGAACTTCATGAACCAATCCCTAAAACATACTTACTCACCATCCTAAAGGGAGCCATAAATGATTTCGTGAAATCTAAACTGTACTATCTAAATGCTTGCACTCTAAGCCAAGCTTTTGTGCAAATAAAGAATATAGAAGAGGCAGCCCAAAATAGCCATGACCCTGCTTACTTAGCCTTTAAAAATCAACACACTAAAAAAGACAAAGAAAAGGCTAAGGCAACAGTAGCAGTAGTAGTAGAAACTCAACAGACAAGCATGAGACAACAAGGTAAACCACCCACCGCCCCTACTGGCTATACTCGACCTGCCCCTGCTACTACACCCAGACCGTCCACACCAAAAAATGCTACACAAAGTCAAGTGAGAAAATTTGAGAGGAGAAACCCCTCTCAATACACACCATTGCCCATGAAACCTTCACAATTATTTGACCAACTCTTGAAGGCTGGGCTAATGAAACATAAACAATTGTCCCCCATGGTAATTCAAAGACATGATCAATTCTGTGAATTGGTCAAGAACCCAAGCTTGGCGACACTGGATGAGCCCCCAGTTCCAAGAGGCTTTAGACTAGACCATTTTTGTGAGTACCACCAGCATAATGGGCATGGCACCAACTATTTTTTCACCTTGAAATAAGATATTCAACGAATGATTGATGGAGGTGAAATCACTTTTGATGAGGCCAACCTGGTCAAACCACAAAACCAGTCCATGGGCATATATAAAGATCCCCTAAACACTAAAGAAGCACCATACACAATTAACACCATCGACGTAGATAATAGCTATGAAACACCAAAGAACCCCTTCATAGTTCATGTTCCCCCTACGGCACTAACATCACCTCAACCTTCATATCCCCCACACCATCCTCCTACCCAGCAAACACCATTGGTCATCCAAGTGCCTCTCGCAATCGCAACAACACAGATACCACCCCAAACCAAACCATTTGTTGTTCGCATGCCCCTGTTGATACAACCGCTAATGTGACATCATCAAACCGGCCCACTCCCTTCATGGTCCAGGTACCACTAGCGGTTGTTACGACAGAGGCACCAACTGCAAATCGCCCAACCCCGTTTGTGGTCAAGATGCCTAGATAGCTCGATACTCTGCAGACACAAGCTAGTCTTGCCCCATTCATCATTCAAGTCCCGAAACAACCACATACTCCGATCCCAAATGTTCCTACACAACCCACACGAGAACGCTTGGCAGATAGGCTCACTAGGGAACATTTGGAGAAGGAATGTTCGGCGAAGAAACATCAATGCCTTGCGCTAGGACCCTCGAAACCAACTCCATTAAGCACAAAACCTATGGCTCCTTATAACAACGAGCCAAGCATGGGTTACAAAGAGGAAAAATCGAGAATGCAACACATATCAGACCCAACGGCCATGAAAAATAACACGAAAGTTACCCCACGCAAGATAAAACTGTTAGGTCCAATGGATCAAATGGCCATGGACAAGACTATACCCAATGGTAAAGACCTAGCTAACGCTCTAACACAGGTTACACAAGCCCTTAAACAAAAGAATACATCATTAAGATTGTACGACCTCATATTGACTTCACCAGTTCATCGCAAAGCCTTAGTACAAATGTTGACATCAATCCCAGTTAGCGAAAACCTACCCACAAACGAATCCTCTATACACGTGGTAATGTCTACACGACAAGGATCCAAAACTAAACCATTGGGATTTCACCCCGAAAACATTAAGATCGATGAGAAAATCGAAGAAGTCACCCACAAACCCATGTTTATAACCATACGAGTCAATTAGTTCCAAATACATCGAGTACATGTAGATGACGAAGCAGCCACAAACGTGGTACCTTATCCCATCATTGAATATTTAGGGCTTACAGAATTAATTAAACCAACATCTACGACCTGTCTGAAGTCATTTAATGATTCACGAGTAGTGGTCAAAGGTACATTGACCTTGGATTTCATAGCAAGGGATCGATTCCCCACATTCGCAGACTTCGTGGTTATTGATGAGATGCCTAGTTTTAACCTAATCCTGGGATGACCCTGGTTAGCCCAGCTAAAAGTAGTGTCTTCCCCCATTCATCAAGAGATTCACTTACCCTACGAGGGGGGTGAAATCATTATCCATGGGGATGCTACTACATCCACCATCTCATCTCACATGGAGGCAAATCAAGGCTCTAAAGTTAAATTTGAGGAGCCTGAACAAGAGGACACACCACATGAGCATAATCTTAAGAGAATTTCCAAAAATCCCATACTAAAAGAAACAAGAAAAACCCAAAGTGATGACCGACCCATAAAACATGACCCCTCAAAAACTAAGGAAACACCACCTAACCCAGAAACATCCAAGGATACTAGCTCAGAGCTTACTCCGCCAGACGTCTCCTGGTCAGAGCTACCATTCAACATAATTAGCGAAGGAGATGCCGAGTATCGGATCATACCCATTAAACCCACTCCTAACATAAACATGAAAAAAATCAAAAAGTTACTAAAGAATTAACAAACTACATCAGTCCACAATGACGTTAAACTACGATCATCCGAAATGACGATAAACTATGCAAGTCCGGGATGACGTTAAACTATTGCATGTCCACAATGACGTAAAACTAGCCACCGTCAGAAATGGCCAGTTTACATAAAAATCCATTGCATCAATTGATATCCCTCCTATTTATTAGCGGCCCGAAATAGCTTTAAACTAGAACGATCATGTTGCATTCCGTCGTGACTTTAAACTGACACTCACACACACACGCATGTATGGCCCGAAATGGCCTTAAACTAGAGCGAGTTTGCTTTCATTTGCCTTGAAAATTCAAATCCTCAGTTTACATTCCATGATTCCATCTTTGCAGTACAAGTTACGTTGTCCTTTATGTTTTCTTTGGCACAGTTATCGTTTGGGTTATATTTGTACTTTATTTCATGTTTCGACTTAAACTACAAAACAACCAAAAAGACTTTCACCATGTCCCTGCATTATTTCTTCTCAACAATCAGACAACTCAAAGAAAATGAAAAACATAAATATTTAAATGGATGATTACAAAAGTTGGCCAAGTTTATGCTTCTGATCATATATAACTCAACTCAAAACAGTAGAAACAATTTCTGTTTACAACCCATAGAAACATAACTAATAACAACACGCTAAATTCAAGAACTAAACATCAGGATCAGGAGGGGCTTTCTTCTCAAGTTCTCTTGCATCATGAGTCTCCCCTCCACTGGGGCCACCTTCCTAGCCACCGTCATCACCATGACTCTGTAAAAGAAAAAGAAAATAATTAACTAATTAACTAATAGATAAAAAAGGAAAGTACCATCTCCTACAAAAAAATAAAAAGTTACAAGTTTAAATGACTTACTGAAGAGGATCCCCTTAGACCGAACTCTAGCCGACGAAGAATTTCTTCTTCAGAGACACTTGTCCAGTTAGTTCCATCTAGGCCTAGATCAACATTGGCTAAGGCCTTCGCTTTGTCCACAGCAGACCAAGTAGGACGTTTAAGAGGAAACTTGCCTACAGAAATCTCCCCAAAAGCTGTGGTGGGAGATTCCATCTCTACCACAGTGTGCCTAGCAAAGGCATCAAATGAAGACTGTAGGCCTAAACCCTCTACAAACATCTCCAGTTGATGCTTTTCTATGGATATCTCCTTTAATGATTTTTTATAATGGTTCTTATGATTCTTCTCATATTGGCCCCATTTTCACACCTTAGAAGAAAAAGCTTTCCAATCCTGACACTTGAGATTCAGCAAGTCAATTTGTGCCTTCTGCTCTGGTAGCTCCCGAGTCATCGTTACTTGGCAGTTCAATAGATTCCAATATCTAGTATAAGTAACTTCGAAGGTTCTCCAAGAATGATCACTTATCAACCTAGCAGAGGCAAACTCATAGCGTGACTTAAAGTCATCTCGTTCTACTGATAGTTTGATGATCTCTTTCTCCCCTGCCTGAATTCGCAACCATAGTTTTTCGATGGAACACCTACAGGTCCAAAGCGACTTGGCATTTTGCACAACACATTCTGCCACATCATCATAGATCTATCTTGGCACTTGCTCAATTTCTGATGATAGTTCAGGCAGACTGTCAGTACAAGTAGCCTCAGATGGATCCCACTTTAGTTTAGAGCCTATCAATATAAGGGGAATATACATTAGACATCGGACAGTAGAAACAGATGCGAAAAAAAAAGACTCAAAATGTTTAAAACGTAGGTACCTATTTCAGGATGAGCCTGTTGGATGCAATCAACTACCTCATTGAAAATACCAAGGACGAAATCCATTTTACTTGGCATTTTGATCCAAGTAAATGGTTCACGTATGGGAGACGAACCAACTTCGGTGGTCATTTCCATTGGAATCTTTATTGTAGGTATCTCCGACCGAATGTTTGGAGTCGTCCTGGTTTCAACAGTTGTGTCTTGTAGCGACAAAACATAAAGTCAAAACTCTAAATAACAGAAATGAAACAACTCAAAACTCAAATAAACATAATAACGAGAACATACCGAAATCCCTCTCTTCTCCTGGATATGGAGGAGTGCCCAAGTTTAACCTTCCTGTGAAGAAATCATCAAACATCTCATCAGCTTCAGCCTGTTCACCAACATGATCTTTTTCCATGGTGACTTCTGCTCCTTCTTTCGTTTCTTCCCTCAGAGGGACGGGAACTTCTATCTCACTATTAGCCACCTCTTCCTCCTCATCTTAGCTAGTTGGGATCTCTTCCTCCTCTATGATCAGTGCTAACCCCTCTCTTCTCACTTCAGGAGTTGGCTCTAATGACATTCGTAAGTTCAACGTTAGTTTTGTATAAATGACAAAATAAAAATAGAATAAAACAAAAATAATAATAACGATAATTAAAACAAGGATAAATGAATGAATCAAGCTTACTTACCCTGTGCAGATATTTTAAACTGTATGCATTTCACCTTTGGTTCATCTACAGCTGGAGCAACCTCTCTAGTGCGTTTAGGTCTTTGAACTCTAGATTTCGCCTTCCCGATTGTCTCTTTGATTACTCGATCGGCTCTCTTGGCAGTATAGGGCACACCATCTGGCTCTGACCCTATGCTGTCATGTGTGTGAATTGAATGACCAAAGGATCCCCCCATTGTAATAGAGACCGATTCATCAATCCCTTCGAGAGCATCTTGAGATTTGGTCACCTCAAACAAGTGGCGAATCCACGGACGAGATATTTGGCCACGATCCCTTAACAAGTACTCGTTACCCACACGAACTACTAGAAATTCAGCCAGCAAAGAATGCAAAGGTAAAATGGGACTGTGCCTCAATGTTTGAACGCAATCTCACTATCTTTCCGAGGAAACCCAAAAGTAAAAACTGAGGCCAATTATAATGCACCCCAGTCTCTAGAATCGTATGCATGATAGGCACAGATTCTATCCCAAAAGTCTTCACTTGAGATAGGGATTTAGGAAACACTTATGCTCTGAACAATGGATATAGCTCATTTACTTCAGTTACTTTTGATTTTCCCTGCATAGGGAATCCCTTAGCACCTTTAAGTATACCTAGCCAATCCTTCAGCTCACGAACCACATGGGCCTCATTTTGTACTCTATCCAAAGTCACTCCAGCCCCATCTGCTAGCACACTGAAGAGTTCTGAAAAGAACTCCGCCGACATATGGAAAGCCACTCTAATTCCCTTGACACGAGTGCTATAGTAAGTAACAGCCTCGTTGAACGAATCAATGATCGTAATCATCTCGGTCGCAGAGACGTTAGGACTTAAAGTAGTAAACAACTCCATGAGGCCAGCATCACTCAAGCAACCAATAATGTGTGGTGATGCCTCATCATGCAACCACCATTGTGCATCGTCGATATCTCTAAACTTCATGGACAAAGTGCCCTCAGTCCACCCAGTCTCTATGGTGACTCCACCAGGGGTGATATTCACTACACGCACAAGATAAAACCATGGAATCAATACAACCAATGTGTTAGCAAAACAAACAAACGTGAAGAGTCAAAAACAAAAAAAATAATACTATTACTTACCGTTAGACAATGGATTAAGACCATTAGAAGTCAAATCAGCATCGCATGGGAAAACTGGTCCATTACGGGACCAATCCCCATGTAGCCACCCCTGAGCCTCACATTGTGCAAAAGCCTTAGAGTATCATTTGTGAAAATGGACAATTTCATCCTTGGTCTAGGCTAACACGACACCACGGAGAGTGGGACCTACCATGAAAGCCTCTAAGGCAATATGAGCCAATTCAAGTCCATTATCACCCATGCATACTCCTTCTTTATCAAATCAAGGCTTGCAAAGGAACAATAGTCAAAACATGAACAACCACTAGACATTAAAGCAGAAATGATAAACTAAAAAACCTTACTGTTCTACCTGGTACACTGTTCTAGGAGGATTCTGGAACAAGGTATGCGCATGAGATGCTAAGAATAAGGTGCTATTGACGTTGTGAGGGCTACATTATAATAAGTCCCATACACACGTCAATGGACAAGTGGATCTGTGCCCTCCAGAGGGACCATCCCCAACCGTGGATAATCCCTCATCAACATTGACCACGAAGGCCACTATACCATTTGAAGATCCCAGCAACATGGTCTCAAGGATGCTCCATGCTAATTTTTCACTCAGGTGAGACCATATCACCACACTGAATCTTTGTAAGATGAAGGCAAGGAATTTGCTGACACCCATTCTGAACCATACCCCATTTCGATCGATAATCATATCAAGTACCGGTTCATCACAATCAATGGGCCCAAACCATGCCAGAACTCCAATAAGTTCCACCACAAGGAGGAAAGGTTTATGACATCTGCACATGTTCAACAACCAGGATTAGTAAGCCATACAAAATAATATAGGTTTTACGTTGGGGCCAGCACTTGAAAACATTTTTCAGGGTTCATGCTCGACGTGCAGACCCTGCACGATGAGAACGCAAGCGTGCAAACCATGCACGCTGGGAACGTGAGTGTACAGACTCTGCATGCTGGCCATTTTTCCTCCCTCTTGCACACTAACATCTATGCTACAAGAACAGGCCAAATCTCACACAAAATCTATGCGCCGAAAATAAAAAAAGGGGAAACTAAACGCAAATAGCCAAAAATAGTAAAAAAATACAAATTTTGATAGGGAACTAGGGCCTACCAATGCACTAATCCAAACCATGATGTCATCATAGGCTTGGGCAGGCATCGGAGCATCGCCTCACTCTCCTCGGCAAAGGTCAAGTCTAGCTCCTTCCTCCCCGAGTCCCTCACCCGCTTCCCCTTGCCCATGCCTTCACGTTGGGTTTGTCGCCCTTCATGCTGGGGTTTGCAAACCTTCATGCTGGGGTTTGTAGACCTTCACACTGGGATTTGCACCAAGCCTTCATGCTGGGGTTTGCAGGCCTTCACGCTGGGGTTTCAACCCACCTGCACATTGAGGATCTCTCCGGAGCGTAGATTCATGCTAAACTCTTTTATCCAACTCGTCGTGCTCCGATCGGTGCTGCCCTTGCTACCTCCTTCACACCATATCTGCACCTTCCTCTGCCCATATTACCCAATCTTCACCTCCTCGTCACTTTGAATCACACTGAGAGGTTCACGCCGAGAAGTTCACGATTTCCGTGGCTCAAATTTGTAGTTTACGCCTGCTGCCATTTATTTCAAGTTAAGTTTATACACCCCCACGTTGCTCACGCTGCCCCACCCTCTAGGAAATCTACATTTTAAGCATGTTACTCCAAATAAAAATAAACACAATGATTAATTAAACACAAATAAGTATAAATAAACCTAGAATAGAGAGAAGAGTATGTAAACATGCACTAGGCTAAACATCACCCATGTAAGACCTTGCCTAAACTAAGCACTTTGGTACATACTCTTCGTCTCATAGTTTCATACTTAACAAGCATTAAAAATTGTATAATCAACTAGAAACCATAAACGAACCACGAACGGCCCGGTAAGGCCCTAAACTGCCACGAACAGCCCGGTAAGTCCCTAAACTGCCAGATACGGCCTTAAATCGCCACGCGGCCAAGTGAGACAATGAAATAACTTTAGCATACTTCGAGCACATTTAAATATTTGATTTGGTGTCATAAAACAACTAGCCAACCCCCATTGTTAATGTTTTTTTCTATGACTTGGCAAGGGTGAGCATGGATAGTAAGAAACTATTCGCACCACTGTTCATCAACGGACCATATAGACCCATCCAATGGGAGATGAACAGCAAGTCCATTGATTTAGACACATCGACTTACGAAAACTCCATGGCATCAACAGAGGAAACGATAGAACACTTTCAAAGCATGATGAAATCATTGGATATTGAAGCTGATAACATCACCGAAGATCCATTAACTAAAACCCCCATAACTATGCCAAGCGGTGAAGTTAAGATACTAAAATTAAGTACTTTACTAGACCCATAACTTGCCGATGACATAGTGAAAGTGTTAATAAGCAACATCAAAGCATTCGCTTGGTCTTACACTAACATGCCTGGGTTGGACCCTCGAATAGTCCAGCATAACATCATACTCAACCCAAAACTAAGACCAATGAAACAGAAGGCACGTAAGGTTAAGCCTAAAGTAGCGTTGGTAGTTCGCAATGAGATCACCAAACTTTATCAAGCTGGTTTCATTCGGGCTATTGACTACACTGACTGGGTATCCAACATGGTCATTGTCCCAAAGAAGAACGGAAGCATTTGCCTATACATTGACTTCCGGGACCTCAACTTGTCGACCATAAAAGATGACTTCCCTCTACCTAGTATTGATCAACTAGTTGATTCAACTGCTAGGCATGCACTGTTATCCTTTATGGATGGCTTCTCGGGATATAACCAGATCCAAATTAACCCTGAACATCAACTTAGAACAACCTTCATGACACCATGGGAAATGTTTTGTTATACGATGATGCCCTTCGGTTTAAAGAATGCTGGTGCTACATATCAATGGGCGATGACCTTCATCTTTGATGATTACCTTCTTCACTCGTTCAACGATTACGTAGAAGATATAGCGATTAAATCAAAGACACAAGAGCAACACATACAAGACCTGTACTTGGTGCTTAAGCGTTGTTTAAAATATGAGCTTAGACTAAACCCAAAAAATGCATCTTTGGGGTCAAATCAGGAAAAATGCTTGGATTCATAGTGTCAGAAGCAAGAATTCGTGTAGACCCCGATAAGGTGAAGGCTATCACAAACTTGCAGTCGCCAAGCAACCTTACCGAGCTTTGAGGCCTACAAGGTAGATTACAATTCATTAGACGCTTTATTGAAAAACTGACCGATAAGTTGAGACCCATGAACCATTTGCTACACAAAAGTGTACATTTTTGATGGACCCCACAATGCCAAGAAGCTTTTGATAATATCAAAATAGCACTGACTCAATTATTGATTGTTTACCTGCCTCAAAATGATAGATCGTTCTACATCTACCTTGCCACATCGGATTCATCAGTCGCGTCTATGCTTTACCAGAAACGAGATGATGGAACCAAAGTTCCTATTTACTACTTGAGCCATGCATTAATAGCCCATGAACAACATTACAATGACGTGGAAAGATCATGCCTTGCCCTCGCCTTTTCTTTAAAGAAATGGCGACATTATCTCTTCCGTAACCAAGTAAATATCATCTGTAAAGACAACGTGCTCAGAGCTATCACAAACAACATGTACAAATCAAGCAAGATAGCTCAATGGAAGGCAATGATTGTTGAGTTTGACCTACATTACATAGCCCAATCATCCATCAAATGTCAAGATATAGTCAATCAGATGACCGCATCACCAACACAAGATCAAGCAACGATTAATCTAGAATTCCCAAATCAAAACGTAAGCACAGTTGACATAGTGCCCGATAACTATGATGCGATATTAAACTTCAATGGAGCATCCACCTCCCAGGGTGGAAGTGCTACTGCCATTATCACATATCCCTCTAGGGAGATCCAACCCTTCGCTTACCGATTTAACTTTCCTTGTACCAATAACACAGCAGAGTATGAAGGTCTCCTCAGAGGCCTTATGGTAGCACAAGCTTCAAACATCACACGTCTCGTAGTCAGAGGCAACTCACAGTTAATCATAAACCAAGTTAAAGAAGTTTACACATGCAAAGCATCTCATCTACAACCCTACTATGACTTGACGAAGTACTAACTAAAACAATTTATAAATATAGAACTACAACATGTGCCTAGAAATGATAATACCATCGCATACGCATTAGCCACTTTAGCTCTAAACATCTCATCGGACATGTTTCATGCATTGTCTAATTCCATCATGAGCTGCAACAAGCCCATAACTGACGCTCCCGATGAACTTCCCATAGCATCTGTTAGCACGACACATGCCGTAGAGTGCTACGATGACATCAAAGAGTACCTTTTGCATGGTGAACCACCTCAACATCTAACGAATGCATAGAAGGACGTGATGCAAAAACACTCTCGGTAATATACACTAGTAGGAGACACGTTATGTCATAGATCCTATGAGGGCATTTTACTGGTATGCGTTAATAGCACCAATGCCCAAACCGTCGTGGATCAAGTTCATGAGGGACTCTGCGGAGGGCACATAGCTCCCAAAGCAATGGCAACCAAAATAAGATGCTTAAGGTACTATTGGCCACATATGGAATACAACTGTTTCTCCAAAGTCAAAACATGCAATACATGTCAAAAGCATGGTAATCTTATACATGTTCCACCCAATGAGTTGCATACAGCTCAAATCACATGGCCTTTCCAAAAATGGGGATTAGACATCATTGGATCAATAACTCCCCCATCTTCAGTGAGGCATAGCTTCATCATAACCACAAATGAATACTTCACGAAATGGGTAGAAGCTATTCCTCTTAGAAAGACCACATCAAAACAAGTATGCAACTTTATCCTCGAAAACATTGTGACTCGTTTTGGCATCCCGATGACTATCATCACTAACAACGGGCCACAATTCAGCAGTATTGAAACAAAAACATTCTATGAAAGCCTAGGTATTAAACACTCATTTTCATCACCTTACTATCCTCAAAGCAACGGACAAGCAGAAGCCACAAATAAAAATTTCATCATGGTGCTCAAGAAAATGCTTCATCAAAGCAAGCGAAGATGGCACGAGCAGCTAGTTTATGCGCTATAGGCATACAGAACAACGCATAGGACATCCACAGGTAAAATACCATATAGTCTTGTTTATGGTTCAGAAGCTATTTTACCTCTGGAGTTGTAGGTACCATCCTTAAGGACCACACTATCCGAACTCCTCGATGAAGGTCAAAAAAATCAGTTGCGTACTGTTGACCTCGACTCAGTAGAAGAAGAATGCACATGAACACTGGATCAAATTGAGTGGTACCAGAAGCAACAATGATGACGCCATCAGCATGACATCCATAAGCATCCAATCAAAGAGAGAGACCTTGTACTTCAGGTGGTACATGAACATGCGGATAAGTTCTCAGCCAATTGGGAAGGGCCTTACTTGGTCACCAAAGTGTATGGTAACAAAGCGTTCAAACTAGCAGACATGAATGGAAATGAATTGGCCAATCCCATGAATCATGTGTACCTAAAACCATTCTACGTCTGATGATCTTAAGGTATGTCTTCTTCCTAGCATCATGATGGTAAACTGATACCACAGACCTATCCTAGGTTATGACTCAAAACTAACACCACAGATACATCCTAGAGTCATGACGATAAACCAACCCCACAGAGCTCTATCCGACATGACGTTAAATTGTCACACTCATTTACCAGAGTCTGCTATGACTATAAACTAGCATCGCACCATCTGCTACGACGATAAACTGACAATGTTCAATGGGTTATGATGTAAAACTAATACACGACAGTTCGCTAAGACCATAAACTAGCAAGAGCATCTTTGGCACATTCATCTGACGTTAAGATTCCTGACATTTCTTTGAGAACTCCTACCACATCATTTATCACATCAGCTCTGACAACAATATTGCTGCTCATTTTGTTTACCTTAACTTACACATGGTGCCTCCATTTGCATCGGCCACATTCTTGTCTAAAGTATTTGCTAACTCATTCACTTGTGGTTTTCTTATCTTCTTGGAGTTGTGTTTATAGGATGACACCTAGTGGTGGTCGTACACAGATACACTTCATCACGGTGACAAGGTTCCACATTGTTTTTAATGCACACAACCAGGTTAATCAATATATTCAAAAGTACATTTCTAGTCCCCAATATAGTCTCCATTTCCCCAACACTCTCGTTCCCTTTCCTACCCGGTTATAGTTCCTAGATACACTAGTACACCCCAAAACTTTGAGCACACTATTACACACTGTGACATTCTCAAGCAGTCGCAACACACAACACAGCTCATGAGCATGAGTGCAAAATTGAAAGAAAGCTCTTTCCAAAAAAAGGGAAAAGATGAAAGCACAAAGGGCAAAATAAACCACAAGACCCTTGGCACTTCCCATACAAGCCCCAGGTGGGAAGGCAGTTGTCTTGGAAAGAAGTACTCGTGTCTCACATCATCATGTTTCACCTCACTGCGTGGTTTTGGCTGTCAGACAATGGGTTCCCTTAGACACTCCACAAGGGTCTTGTTTCTCCAAAGAATGCATCACCCCATCCCATGGTTTTGGTTGCAATAATGAGTTCTCTCAAACATGATACAAGAGTCTCGTTCCTCCAAAGGACATATTCCTCATGCCTTGGTTCAAAGTCTACCAAATATTCGCCATCGGCAAGGAACAACATGACTTGCTTGCACAAGACGAACACTCTTCTCCCATGTCAGCACAATTCCTTGATCAATTCCCAATCCCACAGTTACAAACATCTACCTACCCATCTTAAAACCTTGTTTCCTACACCCATGTACTCTGAACACAGTGCGATGACATCTGGCCAAGTGCCAAAGGATAATGCTTGCTACCAGTTCACTTGTCGTGTTTTGTACTTCTTTGTCGATGCCTCTCGGGTTGATTCCTCCAAGAATCAACAAAGAAGGGCCAATGAAACACCACAAAAATGTAGGCCCGGCACTTTCAAACAAGAATCAAGCTCAGTCATGATGCTTCCCAACATGACTGAGACTTGCGAACTTCATAAACAACATCGAATGGAGTCGAATCAAGCAACTAAAAGTTTCCTAAGATCCATTGGAGACTACATCAACATCTAGCAACAAGGATTGCAAATTTTAAACTCAAAGCACTTTGTTTTAACTAAATATACTTCTTGCACATAGGCTTGCATGCTCAGCGTGCAGTAACTGTTGAGTTCCAAAAACTGCTCCAAACATGCCAGAATTGAAGGTCTGGACCACCCAAGACCTTCCCCAAGGTCCCCAACAGCTCTTAGGCTCTGGAAAATCATGTTTTTGACTCCAAGTGATGGGTTTTCATGCCTGCACGCTGGCCTGCATGCCCAGCGTCAACACCCAGTGTGTACCATCATAAACAGTCCAAAACAGGCACTTAGACCATGGCCTTCATAGGCAATCAACTCCCAGAGGTAGGGAAACCATCAAGCATCATCCTAGGCTTCCAAAAATCAAATTTTAACCTTTAAAAATGGTAGTTTCATGCCTGTATGCTGGCCTACATGCCCAGCGTGCAGCCCAGCATGCACCACTTTGAACAAGGTTGATTGGGCATTTTAGGTAAGATTTTGACATGGAGTCAACTCTCAAGGCATGGCCAATGAATCTACAAGTCCACAAGCTCCAGAGACATCAATTTTTGGCATTAGAAGGGTTATTCTTGGCCTTGCATGCCCAGCGTGCACACCTGGCATACAACACAGCGTGCACACTAGAAACATGCCCAAAACTCAATCAAAATGAAGCCAAAATGAGCCCTCGGATACCCTAGAGAACCAAAAACACTTAGGTAACAAGGATCCAACTCCAGTGTACAAGATTAGGCTCCAAAAATATAGTTTTCATGCCCACACACTGGCCTGCATGCCCAGCATGTACGCCCAGCGCGTACACTCTTGGAACCGCCTAAAGCCCTATCAAATCAGGGTCAAATGAGCCCAAAATCGATAGGCAGCATCCTCAAGACATCAAGCATCTAGATCCATGATAAAAGTTGGCATCACAGTTCGAAATTTGGTCAAAAAATCTTTATGCTTGCCCACATGTTGTCTAGTGTGTGGGGTGTATATGCCCAGCATGTACACGTTGGCATGCTGCACACTTGTAAAGCTTCATTCTTTTGCACCTGGTCAATGCTCCACATGTCACCTGATCCAAAATTCCAGCATCCCATAGCCAATCCCTATCTTAGATCTGAATTTAATGCCCAAACTTGTACAAAAACCAGGATTTTTGACCAGATCAGGGTTGGAGGGAAAATTAAGGAATCTTGGCAAAAAAATTAGAGAATCCACACTGAGAACGTCCAGAACACTCACCCTACATGCTGGACTTCTACCCCACATGCTAAGCATACAGTCTTCACGCTGTGCCTACAACCCAAACCATCATACCATCACCCCTCCGCATCCACCGGGGCTCTTCGTCCGCCTTGTGTTAGATCCACAACTGCATCTAGACCGGTGCATTGTAATTTTCATTATGCAATAATATTGCTGCATTTTTTGCCAAGATTTGTTATAGTTCTCATTCGTTCTTGCATTTTTGGCTAAGATTTGTTACAGTTTTTGTTCGTTCTTGTTTACCGCTTGTTCACATTCCTGCATGTTTGTGTTCCGGTTTACATTTATTATGTCGTTTACATATAACCCAGTGTATTGCACATTGGCATACGTCTAGGGAAATCCTTGTCTGATCCGCATGTGGACCACCCAAGGTACTCTACCTTTGTCAGTCCCAGTTCTACCTCAAGCAAAGGTAGGGTCTTCTGTGTCTGTTTGCAGATCTCTCGGTGCCTTTTTCATTCCAGCCAAGCACCAACAATTTTAGGCAGTAGAAGAATGGAGCCAAGGAGAATGAAAATGCCAAGGAAGAGACTAATGAGAAGCATGAGAAGTTAAAGGGGGGCCAAGATTCCAAGAAAGACTACTCTAAGAATGGAAATGGTCAAGGAAATGGCTATGCCTCCAACCTTCAATGGTTCAATTATGATGAAAAGGGATGCAAATAATGGGAGTGTAATAAGCAAAATGTTTCCAAGAGCAAGGAACTTCAAATCTTAGAAAAGGAAGAATCCTCCAATGAAGGTAGACCTCTTGTAATTAAAGATGTAATAGAAATTAATTCTTGCATTTTAATGGAAAATGTAAATGTTAATCAAGGAAATCAGGAAGAAGATGTAAGGTCTGATGAAGTAGAGGTCAATGAGAAAAGGAGTTCTTAAGTATCTCTTATTAAGCAAGGGAATGCAAGGGAATGCTTAATATTCCAAGGTTTCAAGAAAGGAAAATAAGATCTTTATCAAAAAGACCAAGAGATATTCAAGGTCCATGATGTTATATGATACTAATCAAGGAGAGTTTCTATCTCATGAATCATGGAGGGTGAAGGATCAAAGCCAAAACAAAGGCCAAGATCAAGGGACTTCTCTAAGAAGGGTCAAGAGCATCACTAGAAGGTATGATTCTCATACTTTTTGCAATTTTTCTATACCTTGTGGCAATGGAAAGTAGATTCTAAACCAAGTTGAGGTTATCTCATGGAAGATAGGTGAGTCTTCTAGATAAGGTATGTGGAAGAATGATTTATTTGATGGTTTTTTTGATGAATCTAATGTTAAATCCATGGATAAGAGTTTACCTTTTGAGTTAGTACCTCCAAAATGGGATGAAGAGCTTTTTGATGATTCCTTTGAAGAGGAGAAGCCATTGGAATCAGGAACTCCTAGTTGGGATCTTGAACCTTCAAGATTTGATAAGATTGGACAGCCATATGTTAAAGATCAAGTTGAACCAAAGATGGATGGGAGAAGCCATGAAGAGGTAAGTAAGTGTGAGCTTTACCTTGTTGATGGTAGTAATGTCTCTCATGTTGAAGTTAGTGTAATCGATGCTAGTTTTTCACTTCAACTTGGTAGATATTTGTTCAATTTTGATGATGAGAATCATGATCATTATGGTGATTATGATGAAATTATCCATCATGTTGTAAATGATGAGAGCAATGTCAATTTTGATGTCAATGTTAGTGAGAGCAAAGATAATGATGGTAATGAATTGGATTTTGTATTGAATAATGATGGCTATGGTGGTAATCATAGTAGAAAAGTCATCATTGATGTTGGTGAAGATATTGATAATGATATTATTTTTCAGAAATTTGAGATGTTTTCTATGAACTATGACAAGGATGAATTTGTCAAAGGTGTTTATGACCTTGATTGTCCTAGATATGAAATGGATGAGCAACATGAAGATAATCAACATTGTGATGATGGCAAAAGGAAGCTAAGTGGTATTCTTCTAAACACCAAGAAAAAGAAGGTGAAGAAGAGAAAAAAGAATGGAAGAAGGAAATTTTCTTTAAGGAGACCTAATCCTTTTGACTTTCCTTAATCTTCTTTCATTGCAAGTCATGGAAGAAACACATGAAATTTGGTACTCTCAAGATGGAAGCATAGTGAAGCCTTTGAGGACAAAGACCATATCCACTCTTCTTACATGAATTTATCCATTGTGATGTAAGCATAAAATTATGCTTGTGGGGGTATGTGTGTTTAAGTATGTCATGCATACATTGCGTTGTGTGTTTATATGTGATTATGAAATAAGTTTGGATGGTAGAGATAAAATGTTGTGAACTCTAACCATTCCATGTGTGTTATGCTTTGATTTATGTATGAATTGTGGTGTAATTGAGGGGGCAAAAACTATGCTAAGTGATGAGCAACGAGTATACCCTATGTCCAACCATACAAATCACTAGCTTCCACTAAGCCATCTGGTCAAATTTCAAAGACTTTAGGTTTTTAAGTACATTGGTTCTAGGAGGTGAATCTAACTATTGTAATTGTTGTCTTCCTAGTTCCACTTGTGAAGTGCAAGTGTACGGTTAAGTGCAACCGAGGTATATGATTTTTATAATTTTATCTTTTATAAATTAAGTCACCTAATGAACAAGAATAAAGTAATTAAATGTTTAATTAATATAATAACTAGCTAATATTAAACTAATCCTAACATAAGAATCCTTTCCCACTTGTCGTACACATCTTGAACACATTGTAGCACTACTGGATTACCAAACATTAAGCATTACTAGGATTACCAAGTGTTAAATGTATGCCTGAAGTGATTGTACTTATGTGTGCTATTTAATAAATATTAATTAATTACTTAAAAATATTAAAGTAAATTTCATGAATATTAAATGCATAAATAAAACATTAATATATTCTAAGTGCTGCAAGGTTTTATCAAAAAAGCATGTCTTTATTGTTGTTCACACTAAGGTGCTCAAGTACATCAGTGTTCAAATAAAGATTAGTATACTTCTTTAATTCATAGTGTGGGCACTCAAAAAATATCCTAACTTTCAAATGAAAAAACTACAAGCACTTCTCTACAACTATGAAAAGATTGTCATAAATGTGATAGGTAGGTGTGCATTTATAGATGAAAATAGGGGATCTTGTTGATGGATACATGTCAACGAGTCAAACCCCATGTTAACAACATCCCATCGATGGGGTTGTGTTGACAACATCCTATCAATGTAGCCCAACAATCACAACTCATCATACCCCCACAATTGAATGAAAACTCATCCTCTAGTTCTTTACAAAATTTGAGAAGGTATGGGATTAGTGACTAACTACATACATAACAAAAATCGAGTGCCCAAGTGTATGGATTTACAATCATTACCAAAATGGATGTTTAGAACAACAAAATTAAATACCAAGACAAGAATGAAAAATACATCTCCTTTAACAATGTGAAGATAATGAAGAAGTTTGGATGTTCCTAGGTGGTGGAGGATCTTGAGATTCCAAATGACCTTCTCTTGCTTCAGGCGAATATGGTTATTGAGGTAGTTGTTGTGGTTGTCCTACAGCACTTGCAACTTCTAGCAGAAGATGAAAGACACCCAACAATGCCTTCATCTTCTCCTCCTTACTTCAAGGATCATTCATGGTCCATGTTACTTTACCAATATGGGTCAAAATGAGAATATTCCATGAACAAGGCATTGTAGAGAACATCTCCTTCACATTAATGGACCATGTAGCAAACTATTTGCATTTAATGTCAAAGTTTCTGAGTGCATTCAATAGCTTCTAGTAGTCATTCATTATCTTATCTAGGTTGTCAGTAGTTAATCTCTAATCAATGAACTTTATCTTGAGAACCTTGAGCTTTGCATTTGTTGTCTCAAGCTTCTACTTAGTCTCCTTATGATGCTTGAACTCTGCCTTGTACAACAAGTATGAGCTAGCCACTTGTTTCTCGAATTCTAACTACATCTTTTCAATTGTTAACATCACTAGGTTTTCATATCTAAGGTTGGCAAGCTACATGTAGTCTATGATTTCCTCAATCTACAGCACCTTTAGGCAAATTTCAGCCTTGTTGTATGTGTTTAGCCCATGAAAGATAGGCTGCTAGACATCACCTCTTTGCTTGAGCTACTGGAGGACCTCATTAGCTTTTTCCTTTTCCAATTGGATGTGCTTCTCATTGATTTTTTTTTATTTTTTTTTTTGCAATCCCACTTGGTCCATGTAATGATTTTTAATCCTTTCAAATTTAAGGGCCTCATTTTTCTAGGTTGTGATCTCGATTATAGATTTCTTGCATAAGGCATGGACTTCTTCCATTGAGAGGTTTCTATTCTCTACTACCAACCTCCTCAATTTTGTGTTCACCTTGGCTAGTTTCTCCTACTATTAATGGATAAATTCTAACATCTACTACTTCTACACATCAACATTCCACAGGTGGTGATTTTCTACGGTAAAGGCCTCATTTTTTGACGAGCCTGAACAAAGTCCTTCTAGATGTTGTACATTGTGGCATTGGCCAAGGACTAGTCAAAGACTATCAACTCCTTAGCATTCTCAACCTCTTTGAGTCTTGCTTAAAGCTGCTAAAAAGCTTCATCATGAATTATTGCTTGGTTGAGCAACATGGGATTAGCAAGATGAGCTCTTAATTCAAAACTTCCGTAGCCAAGCATTGGTTTTTTGCTCTAGCTATTTCAAGTTGCCCTTCAATGATGATCCATTTTCCCCTTGCCTCGAGTAACTCTAACTAGATTACAATGATGGTATCTAGAAGGTTAAAGACATCCAGAATTGGTTGCCTAGTTTCCACCAGTCAATCTAGAAATTCCTCATGTTGCGCTATGCTTAATCTACCACTAAGAGTTCTTACAAACATTTGCACATCCCTGAGTGCATAAACATCTAGTATAGACACCACAGGTGCATTAAGTGCTTAGGACACTTTTTTAACAACCACTTTAGCTATTGTCTCCTACCCATGATGCTACATCACTAGGATAGTTTTCCCCTCACCTCCAAATGCATTAAAAAGATAATAAGATTCCCAAAGATGTTTGGGAATTACTACTATTGTGAGAGGGATTCCATTACCTATTAGGCACTCAGATTTGATCTTGTAGGCACCTACATGTGTTGGGCTAAGAAAATTGGTGCTCCATCCTCCAACTGGCTTAAGGTTTGGGCCACTTCATTGAGGTGGCTCATGGTTGATCTTTACATAGATGGGTCATCACCACTCATTCTTACTTATTGTTGTTGCTATTGCAAGAGTTGTTCTTAAAGTTCATGAATGCAGTCAATGGAAACATACGTCCCTAGCATTATCTCTTAAGTGGGTGGTGGAGGTGGTGGTTACTGCTCCTCTTCTTGGATCACCTTGTAGGCACTTTATCCTTCATCATTTTCACCCAAGAGGTAGTTAGAGCACACTGGATAGCATCATTTATGTAGCAGGTTATGCCTCCCTCTTACACAATTTTTCGATGAGGCATGGAAAGAGGAGTGTTTTTCTTCCGCGTTCATTCTCCTTGAAATGCTTTTCTATCTCAAGATAGATCAACTATGGAAGGTTAACTGAGAATCTACCACTTAGAGCAGTACACACATAGGCAAAGAAAGTTGTGATCTTGCTGGGCCTCATCGTTGGATTGAGGTGAAAGGCCACAATTTTAAAGTATGCACATTTTACTGTGGTGAGTACACCAAACTCCTTACAATTCACTCCATAACACCACTGCATCCATTCTTTCTTGACACTTGGATCTACCGATGTTAAAATTTCTGCAAGATTGGTCCCAATCTCAAGAAACCCAAGGGCCTCAAAGATTATTTTCATTGATTAGAACACAAAAATGTCTTTTATTTTGACCATTGAACTAACCTACCAATTATTCTAGAAAAAGTATATCTTTCCCATGTACCACTCCCTGTTGGAAGTGATGGTGGGCCACATGGAAGAGTTCTGCAATTGAGCTAAAACTTTTGGAGGAGAAAACTTCAAGAAGGATTCAAAGTTTTTCTCTTGGATCATGGATTTCTAAACCTTCTTAGATGTGATCTACCTAAGGCAGACCTCCTTCAAGGTTACCTCAACATTCGATCTTGGCTCTGGTGCTTCATCTTGGTGAGACTGTTTAGTTGTGGCTACTTCTTCAAGAATCTGTCTAACAAATTCCACTTTGGGCTCCTCCTGAAGAGGTCCCATTGCATGGGTTTCTAGTGCCTACTCCTAGGACTCTTCTTAGCCCCTTCCTATTCTTGGTCATATTCCCCTTAGTTGGAATAGTCACCCTCCTGTGTGTGCTTTCCTATAGGTGTCATCTATGGTCACAACATAACCAAGGACTAGCATACAATGGATAACTTATAACTTTTAGGTACCTTATCTCATTAGGTAGTTACACTTTAACTAACTTATGACCATGGTAGATTGATTATTTTAATGTTATTTGACTTAGAAGGCCACCAAAGTTTTTTAAAATGGTTTAACTTCTTCAATTTTATGTTTTAATGCTAGTTTATTGGTTAAATCTTTGTGGGAGTTAGATAAATTTTGAAAAAAATTTCCATCAAAAACCTAAGGTTTGTGGCCCCCACGATAAAGAGCATACCTCCAATAGTTGCACAACTAAATAATGGGGTTAATCAAACAAATGGTTAGGAAGTTATGGCTCTTGGAAGGTTCTAGGCTCTAAACAGTTCAAAAACTTCCCCCTTGTCTGAGCTCAAATGTGAAAAATTGCTAAGTATTGCCACATATTTATAGACTTTTTATGTTGCTTTGATAGGCTCTTGTTGATGGGGTCTCATCTATGTGGTTACTTCGAGCCTATAAAGAAAATTTTTCACTTTTCAAATTTTGAAAAATAGAAAGAGTTTCAACATGAAATTGGGGTCCTCATAGAGCTAGAAAAGTTGTGAACACGATGGAATGCTTGAAGAGGGCTTGATTATTCACAAAATTGGAGTTTTGGGTTGGAGAATGAAGTTTATGGTTCAAGAAATGCCATGAAGGAGCACACAGTTGGATGCAACTAATGGAGAATGTGGAATGATTCAATTGCAAAAATTCTTAAGGATATGGAACTTAAATAACCAAACCAAGGGACATGTAAGTGGATCCTCCCCATAGCAGGCTGATGCCCTTTTTACCCTTGCATATTCTCAAAAAAAAAGAGGCTATGAGCCCTATGACTGATTACTAGTTATGGAAAGTTAAGGACCTAATCCGGAAGAGTCTACTTGAAAATTTCAACACATCAAACTAAGACATTGAACAAGGCATGGAAAACTAGTAGTGAGGTGAGTGGTGAAAAGCATTAGGGGATGAGAGACAAAGTGGAATGGAGTTCCAAATCATGGTCACATGAATTCCCTTGTGGATTTTGTAGTTAAATGATCTAATAAAGTCCATCCTTAGTCTAGATCAAAACTATCCTCTTTCAATGACATCAAATCAATACTCTAAGATAGGTCCATCCCCTTGAGACACAAGAATGCTCCCATAGATCAAACATCATTCCTTATTGAGAAGAAAAGAGAAGAAAGAAGTGAGAAAGGGCCTTAGTTAAAGGGGACCTTTAGGCATGGGTAACATGTCTTTCTAGTCCCATAACCTGTGCTTGTATCCTATTATTTTGTCTAAAGGATGTGCTTTGAATTCCCATCATTTTTATTTTTATTTTTTGGATTTTATGTTTTTATGGATTTTTGGATGGGAACCACACCATGCAAAGACTTTAGCTTCCTATTATTGGTTGACAATGGAATGATAAGAAATCCATGAAAACACTCATGCACTTAAGAGAGTAGAAAAGTACACAAAGAGCATCAAGTCCCCTTGAATTCACACCCTTGTCAATCCATTTAATCTTTCCCAAGTTTGAAAACTACCAAGGTCTCAAGTTCATTAAAGTTTCATTATGAAAAGGAATATCATATTTCCAAAACTAGGAACATCATAGAGTTCTGTGGATGGGTGGATGATGTGAACTCACTATCTATTCCATGAAAAAGAAACCATGTCTTAGTTATCAATCATTAAAATTCAAAAATAGAATCCATACATTAGTAATCAAATAACATTAAGTAAAAACCACCATTAGCAAACAACTACAACATCACTATGTCCTGTTAGCAATAGAGAAAGAGAAAACAAACATTAGGAAACATAAGAAAAACCAATCCAAAATAAAGTAAAATATAAAAGAAATTGTAAAATATCCAAGAAAGGTAAAACATACTACCAATGGTGTAAAACAAAAAATGTGAAAAACAAAAAGGTGTAAAATAAAAAAGTGAAAAACAAAAAGGTATAAAAATTGAGGAGCCACTTATATGATTAGCATAGATGGACATCTCCCCCATGATTAGGTTGAAAAGAGGAGATCTAAAAAATTGAGTGTGGTTGTCCATCTGAAGAAGTGTTGCTAGCACTAGCTCTCTTAGGCTCATGGAATGGCTTTATTTATTAAATGTTGACTAATAGCCTTTTGTTTGAGCTCTCAGGTTTATATATTAACATGGCCCTAGAAGAAAAGGTTTCATAAATGATGTAAAACCCTTCCCACAATGTTTGGAACTTAGTTCATTGTAGCACATGTGTGGGGTTCCAATAAAGGACCTTGTCACCAGGTTCAAGTTTTACTTTTCTTATTTTTAGGTCATGGCATTGTTTTCTGAATGCCTTATGCACTTCATTTAAGGACAAGGCCACCAATATATTCTCATCTAGAACATTAAGGTTGATCAGTCTTTCTTTCTGTGCTAAATCTAGGTCAAGGTTAAGATCACAGGTGTTGAAAAGTGTATGAAGCTCAAATTGAACAGGAAGTATTGGCAATTTTCCATACACCAACTCATAGGGAGAATAGCCTATATGAAGTTTCCATGTTGAGAGATAGGCCCAAAGGGCATCATTAAGTTTTGTGCTCCAATCCCTCATATATTTGCTAATTGTTCTAGTTAAGATCTAGTGATCTTCCTATTTGTAACCTCAACTTGACCATTAGCTTAGGGATGGTAGAGTGTTGTTAATCTATGTTCTACCCCCAAGCGTTACATGAGCTTTCAAAATTCGGTGCCTATAAAATGAGTACCATTGTCAGAAATCGGTGCATGTGGCATCCCAAGACCATTTACAACATTGTATTATACAAACTGAGAAATTGTGAAAGATGTACAGTTGGTGATGGCTGCTGCTTATGCCCATTTTGTATAATAGTTAATAGCAACTATGATGTATGCCTTTCCATTTAACATGGATGTGATGGGATCCATGAAGTCAATGTCCCAAATGTTGAAGGGTTCCACTAGTTGAATTCACTATTGAGGTCCCTCCATTTTAGTGATTATCCCATCATCACATTGATAGTGATCACAAGAGTAGATGAAGTGATGAGCATCTCTGAAGAGTGTTAGCCAATAATATCCTACCATTAGGGTCTTGATGATCATGTGTCTCCCAACATAATGGCCCCCATGAGGACCCTCATGAGCATCTTGGAGGATGCACAGTTGGTCAGCATTAGGAACACAACAATGAACTAGGCCATCAACGTACACCTTGTAAAGGTGACCATTGATATCCATAAAGCATTTCACTTGGTGAAGAAATTATTATTTCTTCCTATGGTCCAACTCTTGTGGCATCTCCTAAGTGAGAAGATAAGTGAGAAAGCCATTGTACCAATTAGGTTCATTGGACACTTGTTCATTTATAGCCCTAGCAAAGAAGAGTTCATTAAGAAACTAATCAAAAAGTGGGCTATCCTCCTCTTTGTTATCCCATCGCAATTAAGACAAGTGGTTAGCAACCACATTCTTAATTTCCTTTCAATCTACCATTGTGAGATCGAATTCCTACAAGATCACAAGCCACCATTTGACACAGGGGCTCACTATTGATTTGTTCATCAGGAAATGAATTACACTGTGGTTAGTGTGCATAGACACCTTGTACCTAAGCACGTACTACATGAATTTCTCCAAGGGATACACCACCAACATTGATTCTTTCTCTATTGTGATGTAGTTGAATTGTGCACTCACAATGCTTCGGCTCATGCAATGCATGTAGTATGAACATTTCTAATCATCCAACTATGTGTGCACAGGTCCCCAAACATAAATTGATGCATCTATCATGATGTGAAATGATCTAGACTAGTCAAGTACTTGTAGAATTGGAGTTTCTACAAGCTTCTGCTTGAGTTGATGGAATGCTTTCTTACATTCCTTGATCCAGATGAATGAAGCATCTTTCTTTGTTAGCTCAAACAACAATTTAGCAATCTTAGAAAAATTCTCTATGAATCATCGATAGTAACCAGTGTGATCAAGGAATGACCAAACATCTTTAACAGTTTCTGGTTAGTTGGCAGTTCCTTGGATGATCCTTATTTTCTTAAGGTCCACCTTAATCCCTACTTGTGATATTTTGTGCCCCAAGACAGTGCTCTCCTAGACCATTAGATGACCTTTTTGCCAATTGAGCTGAAGGTTGGTCTCCACACTCCTTTTCACCACTTGCTCAAGGAGGTCTAAGGCTTGCTCAAATGTAGCCCCATAGGTGAAGACATCATCCATGAAGACTTCCACCCTACTACCAATCTACTATTGAAAAATGCCAAGGACAAGGCATTGAAAAGTTGCATGGGAATTGCATACACCAAATGGCATCTTTCTATATGCAAAGGTCCCCCAGGGATTTGTAAACGTAGTTTTGGCCTGATCCTCATGTGTAATCTAAATTTGGTTATAGCCACTATAACCATCTAGAAAACTATAGAAGAAATGCCTAAAGATGGTGTCCAACACCCAGTCCACAAATGCTAATGGAAAATTATCTTTGTAGATTGTCATATTCAACAACCTAAAGTTAATACAAATCCTTCACTTGCCACCTTTCTTTGGCACTATCACTAGTGGGCTAACCCACTCGCTATTCGCAATGGGATAGATGAACCCTACCTTGAGGAGTTGTTCAATCTCCTCCTTGAAAATTTACTTTAGTTTGGGGTTCAACCATCATTGTGGTTGCCTTTTTGGCTTTATGGAAGGATCTGTATAGATGTGATGCTGGCATATCCTAGGATCAATCCTAGTTAGTTTAGGATATGACCAAGTAAAGGCTATTGACCATCTATTGACCATTCTTAATAGCTCCTCTTTCTATTCAGGAGCAAGGTTGACAGTGATTTCATGCTTTCCATTATTTATCACCAGCTTTCCATTGTTTATAAAAGCATATTTCATGCTGGTAGGTAGAGTTTTCAACTCTAGGGGCTCCTGTTTAAAGCTTTCAAGGATTTTAAACTTTTCCTAATAAGTGTCATCATGTTCATCATCAGAGAGTAGGTGATGAACTTACTCTAGTTCATCCATGCCTTCAACATAGGCACTTGTTAAGCTCTCAGTTGGTTCCATGCAAAATGTTGAGCTTCCTTTAGGATTAGCAATCAGCCACTGGGTACCCTCTTGTTTTGTGTTTGCTGCGTACAAGAACCTTTAAATTTCTATCTCATCTACACACTATTTGCAAGCTGTGATGAATGTACTTTTTATGGACCATATTTTATACATGTAGTTGCACCCTGTATCATTGTACGTAATGCATGAAACTTTCTTCTTCTCAATTTTTCCAAATGCATTTTTCTTGAAAATCTCCAAGGAAAGGTCTTTAATTCCCAATTTTGCATTAATAGTATCCAACCAAGCCCTTCCCATGATGATTGGGATGTCCCCCTTATAAATATCAACATGGATTACCAAGAAATTGGCAAGATAAGACCACCCATAGACAATGGTCATAATGTCCTCCACTAGTCCCAAAGAAATAGTGATGGACCAGTTTGCCAACTCAAGATATATGTTACTCTTCTTGAGTGGAGGCATGTTCTAGGTTTTGTACATCTCATGAGAAAACAAATTTATACTAAAATCTAAATCCAAAAGAGCTTTGCAAGGCTCATTCCCAATGATTTGTAGGTAAATAATGGGACTCTCAGGATCAAATCTTTTCCTAGGAAGTTAGCTAGCCTTTATCCAATAAGCTACCACATGGGTTAACATGATGGTATGCTCTTTGGGAGGTGTTTGGTTTGAAGAGGACTTGAATGAAGTAGATGCAAAGGATGAGGGAGAAGTAGGGCTATCATCTACATAAGTTTGTGATGGCTTTGTAGGACTGTTGGTTCAGAAGAATGATCTTTTTTGGGATTTGATTTCTAAACAACTCAATTAAGGAGCCAACTATAAGTTAGTAGCCTTACTAGCATTTTGTTGTTGCAACTATGTTGGAATTTTGCCTTGCATTAATGGAGTAGGCAATAATTGAGTTAAGGGTGGACAGACATGTGCAGAAAGATGAGGAGGGTAATGAGAAAATGGGGATTCCCCTCTTGGAGATTGGGCTTTCTAGTATTCATAAGGGTAGTAGTGATGCTAATGAAGCATGACTAAAAGAGTGATGTAAAGAAATGGGCTGCTAAACATAGTACCCATATCGATTAGGTTGCCTATAAGGGTACTACTGCCTTGGTGGTGGCATCCCCCATGACTATGGGTGTTGCCACTAATGTTACTACTTATAAGGTTATGGTGGAGCTCCACTTGAATAGTAGACTTGTTGCTGGTGGAATCGCATGGGGATGCCTTAAGGATAAGGCAACCTTCTGGGTGCTTGCCTTCTTGCTAGTCTAGGTTTTAGAGCATATACCTGAGACTCTTGCAAGTGTGACACAATGGGGTAACATCCTTTAGGATGTTCATATTGGCAGATGTCACACCCATCATCATCATCTGTTTCAGTCTCCACAACCTCCTCTATTATAACAACCTTGCCCTTATCCCTTTGGTGGGCACGTTCAACTTCTTTCCTTCTCCTACGATCAAAATCACAACTTTACTATTAGGATTCCTATGTTATTTTCAAAGTGGTTTGAAACTTTTCATCCAAAGAGCCCCACATTTTATCTACCTTAGCCAAAATTTTTAAGATAGATTTCTAAATCAACAAGGTTTTTCATTGCACCACCTCATCAAGTGATGCCTCCTTTTCATTATTACAAAACTGAACTTCCCTTTTTTTGATGGAAGGATCTTGATTGTACTCCTCTCCACTTTTCCTTATTCTCAATTCTCCTTATTCCTTGGTAACCTACTCTACCTACCTTTGAATCTAATAGACTCTAGGTTTTGAAAGTTTCCCTTGGACATAAACCCTAAGAGTTCTCCTTATTTTAGTTTGGAATCCATATATGATATGGTGGAGTTGCTCCCTTTGAGAATAATCATGGCGATGACATTGGTGCAAAAGAAAATACTACCTACCCATGGTTGCATCTAAGGACTCATTTGTTTCTTGTTTTCAACATTGGATCTACTTTCTCAGGTTGGACACTCAAGACTACATCTAATACTTGTCATTGAAAATCTCATGCATTATACTCCATCTACAAATTGATTTTAGTTCAAAAGACTAGTATTAGCTTTCAACCTTTTTGATGAGTGTCTTTGAAAATAACTTTACTTTTTGCCATTTGTTCTCCATTTTTTGTAAGGCACAAGCTTCATGAATGACTTGAAGATGATTTTTTGGATCTAAGTTGTATCCCCCTTCAAAGTTGAGGATATTGTTCATATCCAATTACTTGATCCGGCTATCTTTCACATGCCTTGCTAGAATTCTCACTACCTCTGTGATATTCAACATATTTTTAGTTGCAAGTAAAGGCACATCATAGTCATAGCCTTTGTGATGACCATGATGCCTATGATGCGCTCTACTATCCCTTCTTTCATGATGGTGGACCTTCCTTAATTACCCACACCCCTAATCTTGACTAGTCTAGTGGGCCCTATGATCATCTATATTTTGCTAGTCACCTCCATCACAATCATGTCCTTTGCAGCTTCGATTAGAGCTAGAGGAGGATGAAGAGGATGATAAATTTGAAGGGGAAGGAGGACTAGCACTTCCATGGTGCCTACTATCCCCTCTTCAATGGTCATGACCATGATCATCATTGTGATGCCTATCCTCGTCCCTACCATGACTCCAATATTTAGATCACCCATGATCATGGGACCTATTCTTTTCTAAACCAGGGTTGTTTACAGTGGATTGTAAATTCTAGTTCAAGCCCCCTTCATTAAAACCAAGGGGAGGAGAGTTAGTGAAATCAGAACCCTAGAGAAGGGATCCCCACTATCTTTTTGGCCTAGTAGGAATAAGGGGTTATTGAACTATTTTCCCTTCATAGCTTCATAACACCTCTTCTATTGTCGATCTCTTTTATGTTGTGCCTCAGTGGGATGGTAATCCCTCGAGTCATGGTCCTACATAACGTATTTAGCATGAAGCCCCTAGATGCCCAACCTCATAAGAGTTTGTTGAAGCATCGCAAGAACTAATCGATCAAGCGGCAATGCAATGTTGTCCTCCATGTCCCTTCACCACAGCTATTCATCCTAATGTAGGATGAAGGTGAAGTTAGGAACATACTCATCGGGATGAGTATACACATTTTGCATTATTAGCGCATTGACTAATTTGATCATTCATTTCTTTGATTGGATATGTGCTTGAATTTTGGTAGAGAATCATCCCTATGAGAAGAAGACATTTTGGATTAAACAAAAATAACAGTGTGCTTTTTACGACTATTATTATTATTGAAATCATTATAAATTCAAGGTTTGTTCCAACAATGTTGAATAATTTTTACAAAATCCTAGATAGTACACATAGCTAATTAAAGTCCCTGGTAATGGTGCCAATGATGAGCAGCAAGTATACCCTACATCTAATCATATGAATCACTAGCATCCACTAAGCAATCTGATCAATTCCAAGGACTTTATATTTTTAAATACACTAGTTCCAGGAGGTGAATCTAACTATTGCAATCATTGTCTTCCTAGTTTTAGTTATGAAATGCAAGTGTATGACTAAGTGCAACTGAGGTATATGATTTTTATCATTTTATCTTTTATGAATTAAGTTACCTAATGAATAATAATAAAGTAATTAAATGTTTAATTAATCTAATAACTAGCTAATATTTAACTAATCCTAACATAAGCATCCATTTCACTTACTGTACACATCTTGAGTAAGTTGTAGCACTACTAGGTTACCAAATGTTAAGCGTTACTGGAATTACCAAGCGTTAAACGTATGCTTGAAGTGGTCATACTTATGTGAGCTATTTAATCAATATTAATTAATTACTTAAAAACATCAAAGTAAATTGCATGAATGTTAAATCCATAAAGAAAACATTAATCAATTCCAAGTGTTGCAAGGTTTTATCAGAAAGCTCATCTTTATTGTTGTTCACACTAAGGTGCTCAAGTACAAAAATGCTCAAATAAATATCCATATACTTCTTTGACTTCTACTACAAGCATTTAGAAAACATTCTAACTCTCAAATGAAAAAATTACAAGCACTTCACTACAACTATGAAAAGATTGTCATAAATGTCGTGGGTAGGCATACATTTATAGGGGAAAACAAGGGACCCTATTAATGGATACATGTCAATAAGGTCAAAACCCACATCAATAGGATCATGTTGACAAGATCCCATCGATGGGGTTGTGTCGACGGCATCCCATTGACTCAGCCCAACAATCACCACTCATCATTAAGTATAAACGCATCTTGTATGGGAATCAAGAGTCTTTTGAAGGAGGAGGGTGCTAATGTGGACACAGGCCAATGTAACATCTCTCTAATTATGGGATCTTTCCCTAGAGTTTTGGCATGTTTTGAAATGTTTTGGAACTATTATAATGTATTTAGGAGGTTCTGGGGGCTATGAGGACTTGTTTGAAGGTGTTCAAATATTCCAGATCTCAAAATGAACATTTTTTATTTTGGCTCTAGTAGGTTAGACATATACCCTAATAATTAGAAACCTAAGTTGCATAATAGACATCCAACTTAATTTATAGACATCTATTTTTACATCTCTGAACTTGGGATACACGTTTATTTCTTTCTTTAGATGTATAATATGGATTGTAATTGACCTTAATTGAATAGTAAAGTGAAAGGAATATGAAGAGACATGGTGGGAAGGATATAAATAGACCTCTTGGCCCTTCAACTTGGTCAATAGAGGGATTCTAAGAAGAGAGAGGTAAGTTGAGAGAAGGGTAGAGAGAGATAAAATCTTGACAAGGTGCCTTGATCATCATCCATATGAGAGTGTGTTTTCTTTGATTGAGTGTGTGTGTAAGAATTTGATTGAATTTCATTTCTATCCTTTGGAATTTTTGCTTCCTTTTAAGGACTTTTGAACTTAGAAGGGGGGATGAATAAGTTACCCTAATTGAAAATTAATTATCCAAAGCACATACCAAATTTAACATGGTTTCCCAAATTGGTTAGTCCACATTTGAAGGGTAGTTCACTAGCATACCTTCAGAATTTTTTACTTTCAAAATGTGGTTTGAAGGGTACCACACCCTATACAAGCTCTAAGCTCCACTCTGAAGTGATTCAACACCACAAAACCACTCAACCCCACAAGGTTCTAATAAGCATAGAATGTGGTTTCTAGGATTCCACATCCTTTACAACTTGACCTCCTCTCTAGAATGTTATGGTGCTACACCAATACTCAATCCCATAGGATTCTGACAAGCTCAAGGATGATGCCTTACTGTAAGAAGTACATCAACCCTACAAGGAAATAAAAAAGAAAAAAATATTATAAGGAAAAGATGAAACTAATTTTGTTGATCCTTGTACTTTGAGGTACAACACATTTTGACCACTTACAATAATTCAAAAGATAGTACAATAAGGTACAAGAACAATAGAATGATGTATACAATGATTACTTAATGTTGACACTTGATAGTTCATAATGCTTACATATTTCCCAAGAGAATGAAGTCTTCTTATAGCCTAGATGTTTCTGAAATCACTTCAGAATTCATGCAATGGCTATCTAATGATCACTGGAGACATCTTCTTTGAGATTGAGATGTCTTTCTACATCATACTTCCATTCAAGAGAGACGTATTCTTCACAAGAAAGACATCTTTAAGGAGACATCTTCTTCACAGGAAAGACATCTACTATTTTTGAGAGACGTTTTTTTCTAAACAACCTTTAACTTGGCCAAGACATCTTCATCATCAAGGAGACATCTTTTCTTGATAGTATATGTTTGCTATTTCTTGAAGACATATTTCTTCAATGATGTATACAAAAATTACAAGGAATGAATTCAAGTAATTTTGCTAATCCTTGTACTTTGAGGTACAACCCATTTTGACCACTTACAACAATACAAAAGATAGTACAATGAGGTACAAGAATAATAGAATGATGTATACAATTATTGCTTAATGTTGACACTTAATAGTTCACAATGCTTACACATTTCACAAGAGAATGAAGTCTTCTTATAGCTTAGATGTTTTTGAAATCACTTTGGAATTCATGCAATGGCTATCTAATGATCATTGGAAACATCTTCTTTGAGATCGAAATGTATTTCTGCATCAGAATTTCATTCAAGAGAGACCTCTTCTCTATAAAGAAGATGCCTTTGAGGAGACGTCTTCTTCACAAGAAAGACATCTACTATTTCTAAGAGACATCTTCTTCTAGGCAACCTTCAACTCAACCAAGACACCTTCATCATTAGGGAGACATCTTTTCTTGATAGTAGACATTTGCAATTTATTAGAGATGTCTTTCTTCAATAAGTTCTTTAATGCTAAGGTTTTCCTTTAATCACCGGAGTTGAGCTTTGAGGTCTTCATTTCTTGTCCGTCCACTTTGAACTTCCACATGCTTTCTTGAGATCTTGTATATCTCCTTCTTCTTTGAGTTCTTCTTTTGTCCAAATCCAAGTTCTTGCCCGACAAACACAACAACCACACAAGCATCCTTGTTCTCCATTTTTCTTAAGGCTTTGACATACCAAAAGGTCAACACCTTTCAACTGTAATTTTTCCATTTGAGCAATAATAAAGGTTTCATTTCCTTTTCTTATTTTAATTTGTTGTTTTTATGACATTGAGAGATTTTGGATTGTGGAATCCATGGGAGCTCCTCACCAATATACTTAGATAGTTTTTGAATTTCCTTCCCCTTCTAACACTTGGGAAAATTTCTAATTTCCTCTCTCTTTACACTTAACTAAATTTTTGGTTTTTCTTCCTCCCTCCTATACTTAGTAAAAAATTTTATTTCTGGATTTTTCAAACACATAGTCAAATTTTTAGATTTGATCCCCTTTCTCCCAAACTTCATACAAATTCAATTTCTTAACCGTGTCTTCCACACTTGGTTAAATCATGGCGTCTTTTCTACCTCTATTACTTAACAAAAATTTTCTTCATTCATTTTCTTTCTCTAACACTTAGCCAATTTAAGCTTCCTTCCTACTTCTTCATACTTAGCCAATTTCTAGCTTTCCTTAACAATGGGATGTTAGGCTAGTGATACAAGTCTTAACTTGGTAACCCCAAGTCATAGGTTCAATTCTACTCGGTAGCACTAAGTTATAAAATTCTATAAATCTATGAGTATACCTATGTTTCAATTATTTTGGGTTCCAACATCCTCAATATATAGCCTTCATTGCCTTCTTTTCTTTAACTTATCAAAATTTTCAATTTTCCTCTGCTTTCCCTAGTGCTTAGATAATTTTCAATCTTTCTTCTACAACACCAATCTCTCTTAGCCTTCCTACCTAGCATCCTATCTATGTGGGATGCTTGTGCCCCATCTAGCCTGCACATGGGCAACATTGATGTGGCTATTAGCATCATCCATGTTGGACCAAGCCTAGCTTACCCTCTCTCCCTATCCTCCACTCACAAATTTTAATATTGAAATTAATTAAACATTAAATGTTAACATGTTTATGCTAAGTATACCAAAGTGGTACATTATTCAAATTACTAAATGTTAATGCATTTATGCTCAAAGCTTGTTGTACTCATAAAGGGTATTTAAGTTTATTGAATATAAGATAGTTAACTCGATGTTTGCAAATTAAAAGAATAATTAAAAGTGATTTGTAATTAAGAAAATTATTAAAGTACACCAAGTGCTACAATGAAGGGAAATACATCTTAATCTTATTATCATTATGAAAATATGTTCACATACATAATCACTCAAATATGATTTTGTACAATCCACTTAGTTCATGTTGCAAGCACTTGGGGCTAAATTCTAACTTGCATGGGAGAAAACTATAAGAGCTCAACTATGCTATTGACATAATGGTACCATAAATATAGTGGATGTGTGCATTTATAACATATTTCTCAAAAAATATGCAACCTATGAATGGTATAGATGATTTTATTCATGTCTATTGGTAATGTCCTTATGCTCAACACCCTTGGATCTAGGCATGCAAAGTTATTCCAAATTATTAGCTATCTTAAGGTGATGTTTTTTCTTTTTTCTTTTTTTGGATTTCTGCCTATTACTTCCATGAATTTTAGATTTTTCTTTTTTTGGAATGTTATTAGACCTATTATTCTTTTCATATTTGGAAGTGTAGATGCAATATCATTTTTTAGAAAGTAGAATATTCAAATATTTATCATCTAACTCTTGTGGAGAAATTGAAACTCTTCCACCTTATCCATTTTCAGTTTATATCATAAGTTCCAAAGGTTCAATTAGACATTAATCAATTGATTCATCTTTTGTAGCTTTAGTTCAAATTTATGAGTGATAGAGGCTCTAATTCAAGTAACCTTATTCAGCACAATTCTCTATAATGGAGCTCTTATTTTTAATTCTAGTTATCATCTACTTCATTTGATTCTTTCTTCATTGTACTTGTACTACTAATTATAGTCAGTCTTTGGTGAGAAGTGAATTTTCAAAAGTGTGTCTCTTTTTCTTGTTATTAGCATGATTATTAGGATGAATGCCTATGTAGGCATCCCTAAATCTATTGAGTCTTTCCTTTCATGTTATTTCTATCTATCAAATGCTACTTGTGTATTTTCTACATTTTATATCTAGTTTGGTTTATCTAATGCTACATGTGTATTTGTTGCTCTATTTCAAATAATCAAACTTTTTTTCAGGGTCTAANCCCAAATATTATAAATTTTTTGCTATGCTAATTATTCAAATATAAAAGTCATCAAAAGTATGTTTGTAAGATATTAATCATTTGGTTAGAGCAAAGTAACAGTTACAAAAACACCTTACTTGGTCAAAGCATGCAACTTGTGGATTGCAAGTTACACAGTAATAAAGTCATTAAAAGTCAATGATGCGATATCATATCTACAATATTGTAGCTCTACTTAGGTCATCATAGATACCATGTAGTGAGTCTTGATCTTCACTATAAATGCCAATCCACCATCACATCAAATAAAAAACTCTGGTCCAACACATAAGCAAATTTTTGCAGTTTATTTTCTAGATTTATACATAGCAATTTAGTAAATGCACATATTGTGGTGTAAGTAATTTTATTGAATCTTTGTTCAAGTAAATTATTCTTGGGCATAGTCTATGGCTAGAAATAAAGATCAAGATTATTTTTCATTATTACAGCATTCTACTTAGTTTACTTTACTTTTACTTAATTCATGTTTCATTTTTAGTTTAACTTTTATCCTTTTAATATGTTTACTTTGATTAAGTCATTTACAATTTCTAAGTACTTTACTTTTCCATTGTTCCTTAGTACAGTAATATAAGTACAACTAGTTTCAAATGTACCATGTAATCATTTGGTAATCCCAATAGTGTTATTGCTTGGTTTGCCCACTAGCATACTTGGTAACCTTAGTGATAATTACATAAGCCCAAGACATGAATGGTAAACCAAGAATGGATACTTATTGCCTATACGCTAGAATAGTTTCTTTACTTACATTACACTTAGACTTAGATTATATCACTTTGTTTCAACTATGTTTACACTTAGCCTTAGCTTGACCCAACAACATCAATCTATCATATGCCTCACCAAGAGTTAAATCATACAATTTGCACTTCACTAACTCAAAGTGAGAAGATAATGATCATGAATTGAACCTCAACTAATAGTGGATTTACATTGGTCATCCACGGATTACAATCAAGTCACACATGTACATTCGTGACTTGTATGGTGGAGTGTTGGAATACCGAACCATGCATCATTGCATCATTGGCATTGTTATCGTTAATGTGTCAATGTTCACTAAGTAGTTGATTTTACAAAGTTTGTATGTTAAGATTCATCAAGAAAATCCTTCACGTGTAAAAAATTTTTCCAAAGTACACATTTAAGGCATTAAGCATCTAATATGGCTTCTACAAACAAGGAGAAATCACCACTTGCTAATGAATTAAATAAGAGTCATGATAGGAAATATAATGAAGAATACTAGAGTATGCCCATGTAAACTAGAATCTTCTACCCTCACAATGATCCATATTATCCTAATTTCACATTTTTCTTCCACCAAGATGAACAACTAAGTTGGGGAATTTACAAGGTAATATTATTTTACATCCAGAACATTTTGCACCATCAATGCTACAAGCAACCCTCATAAGGTCCAACCTTGGCCATGTACAAGAAGGGTACCACATCAAAAAGCACATGACTAGACTTGACCAACCAACTAAAGCTTAGGTAAGAAGGGATGTTTTTATGGAGATAAGGCAAGAGCTTAACAAGGGAAAGAAAGTACCATAAACGGTTGTCTTAGAAGAAAGAGATGATGGTATGTTTCATATGAAGAAATTCTATCAATGGATCTCAATCTCAAATTCTAGTCATTCATATCAAAGATCTCATCAAAATACAATTACATTCAACTCTTGCAAAAATGTCAAGAGGAGATAAGAAAGACTCCATAATAAGGAGGGACTTAAGGTCTAGAACCTCCACTGAATCAAAAAGGGGTAAATCAATTAGTCATAGAAGGAGAACTAGTCGATGCTATTCTCCAACTTCTTCCTCTTTCTCATCATACTTTTCCAAAGAGTATGATAAGAGAGAAAGAAGAATGAGGGATCATGATAGGGAAAGATGAAGGGATCCTAATAGATATGAGCATCAAAGAAGACATTCTGATGAAGAAGAGAACAATTATGAGAGAAGAGCATAAAGGGATAGATATGAAGAGAAATAACATTATGTGCATAAAAGGAAATCACCACTACAATAGAGCTTATGAACCTAAGAATTATCAAGAACCTCTACTGGCCACTCACAACATGATTAACACTATAGAAGTAATGTATATTCCTACCAAGCACATAAGGGACAATTGCATCAAGTGACTAGACATAAAAAAATATTCCCAAATTTGAACTGAATATAATGTAGATACATAACACCATCTTCAAGCCTTCCATGATGCCTATGCCTTGCAAAACATTGAAGATAGTTTGATGGGACGTGATATCGCATGGGCCGCGATATCGCGTCCACTGCAATATCGTGTCCCCCGCGATATCGCATACGTGATATCACGTCTTCCCCTGCGATATCACGTCGTGCCACCAAATCTATAAATAAGAGGCAGCTCTCCCTTGTTTCGCCATCTAGATCTAGACTGTAGCCAAACTCTTGTATTTTTTCCATTCCAGAGTTAGAGTAATTTCCATGTGCCCGCAATAAGAGTCCCAAAGTGAACGGATCTTTATTCGAGAAAATATTGTACCTGAGCACAAGTTTGTGTACGGAAATAAAGATGAACTTTTGGATAAACCTTATAGTGCATGGACTAAGTGAAATAGAACTTTAATTATTGTTAATTATTGTTCATTGTTTAAATGCTTTATTAGTTAACTAAATCTCTCTCAACCCTTAACTCCTAGTTAAGTGCATTTAGTATGATCGCTTCGAGCACATGCGTTACGCTTGGTAATCCCAGCAACAAATAGCATTTGGTAATCCCAGAAGGTTGCATTGGTTCAGGGTGTGAACGGTAAGTGGGAATGGATACTGATGCTAGGCATTAGAACTTAGTCTCTTCACCCTTTTCCTCATTAGCATAGGTGATAAAACACAAAAGACATAAAAATCACATACCTCAGACTTACTTAACCATACAACCGTGAAAAATACAAGTCTGGGAAGACAAAAAATTATTAACCTTAAGTGTTCCATAAGGCATGTAGGTACTTAGTCTGCAGAGTTTGACCAAATCATGCATGTAACACTCGTATTCGTATGGTTGAGTGTAGGGGTACCTCGCCACTCATCATTGGCACCGTTGCCGGGGACTAAGTTGTTTGTGCACTAAGTAGAACATAGGAAATCATCCACATCGTTGGGAAGCTTAAACAAGCCCTTAGGGTTAATTAAACAAAAAATTAAACAATGGTTAATCAACACACCGAATAAGAGACAATTCCTTCTTCTTCTCATAAAAGCACTTCACCACCTAGGGATCACACAAGAGATAGTCAGCAGTCTAACACACGTAACCCAAAACCGCCAGTTTCTCAATAGTATTAAGTAGTATATTCTCATCATGATGAGTATATACCTGATTTTACTTTTATCCTCCATCAGGATGAACAACTACGCTAGAGAGATTTGCAAGGTAACATAGTATTACCCCTAGATCGGGCAGTCCCTAACATGCTCCTTCGTGCTCTTACACAAATAGGCATGATAGAATTATACACTGAATACGTTGCAGAAGACTATGACACAAGGGGTTACCATCCCATAGAGGTGCAATGTCTAAGGAACTCACGGAAGGAGAGTTATCACACATCATTGAAGGGCAAAGAACCCCACAATGCTTTGCCTATCTTAAGAGAAATTAGGGGTGGTGAACCTATCTCAATAGGTTCTCCACAAAATGATGTTCCCCATCCTAACAAGAGTGAGGAGATAGTGTATCAAAACCTTCACTCCACGATACACAACCCTGGTTCTAATGCCCACAAACACCAAGCGTTTAATGAGGGGACACAAACACAAGATAAGGGCAAGCATTCTGATCATCATCACGATTGGGGTCGAGATCACCGAAGAGAAGGTAGGAGACATTACCATGGTGATGGCTCTCCTTCTTCTTCCCCTTCATCACATCATTCAACCTCTCCTTCCACATTAGGGCGCAGTCACAAGGAGCACAACGGTGAGGATAAGGGTAAGCAAAATGAGAGACCTTGACGAGAGAGTCGAGAGCAAGGACGAGGACATTTTAGAGAGTCTAGGCATGGAAGAAGGGAAAGTAGGAAACCACGTAGGCATCATAGACATCATGAGAGAGATGATAATGATGAAACCCTACTTGCCACCTGAACTATGTTAGACATTACGGAGGCTTTGAGAATACCTACAAGGCATCAAAAAGATAGTCGGATCAAGAGACTAGACATGAATAATATCCCACGGTTTGAGGGGGGATATAATACTGATCTGTAGAATCACTTACAGGCATTCCACAATGCCTGTGCCTTGCAGAATATTGAAAATGAGTGGTAGAAGTTAAAGTTGTTTCCTAGGACACTCATAAAAGAAGCAGAGAGTTGGTACCAGTCCTTAGAACCGGAAACCATTAGGAGGTGGAGTACAATGCTAGAATTATTTAACAATAAATACCAAACATACTCCAGAGTTTCCAACTTGCGTAAATAGATCCAAGGATGGAAGCAAGGTAACCACAAACCCTTAGATGCTGCCATGGGCTGATATTATGCATTGCTACATCGTTGCCTGGGCCATGGTTACGCACAACGGGATCAACTCCGCCACCTCGTAGATGGGCTAAGACATGAAACTAGGAGAACCCTTAGAACATATGCCCAAGAGAGATTATTAGAACTTATGTCCCACGAAATTCATCGATTGTTGGAGCAAGTAGCTAAAGAAGAAGGGGAGCTACGAAAAAGAGAAAGTGTGGAAGAGTACAACCACGATCCTTCCCTCTAAAAGAGGGGAGTGAGATTCTGCAATGAGGAGGATGAGTCACCACTTGAAGAGTTAGTGAATAGAAAAACCTTGCTGCTTCAGAAATTAACAATGGAAGTGTTGGCTAAGGTACATGAAACATGGAGCTCCTTAGATAGTAAAATTGAAACTATCCTAAAAATCGTAGAGGGGTCTAAGGAGGAACGAAGTAGTGACCATGATAAGAAAAAGTGGAGAGATTCAAACCATGCACGTAACAAGGGTAAGGGAAAAATGACTATCGTCGATGAGGTTGTGGATTCGGATACAGAAAATGATGGTGGATGTGAGATTTGCCAATATGACCATCCTAAGGGATGTTGCCTAATAATCCCACATCTACAAGAGTCTGAGGTGTATGCACTCAACCCAAGACTTAACAAACGGCAAGCACCCTGAAGGTTACCTTATCCCCAAGGTAACTCGAGGTAGTTCCACCAACCATTAACATATTATTCAAGTGGAACTCTGCCACAACCTATCGGGCAACACTAGCAGTGGCAACACCCACAGTCATGGGGGATGTCACCGCCTAGACAACAATACCCTTACCGGCAACCAGACTCGTATGGCTACTAGGTGCAGCAGCCGGTCTCTCCAAGTGACTTTATGGGTCACACAACCCTACAATGTCACTACCAAGTTTGGGAGTATTTTAGGACTCCTTATCCTATAGGAGACACACCGCATGCATACCATCCTCCAAATCCAACCGCCTCTCATACACCGATAGTTCCACTACCAACCGCTCCAACAATGCAAGGGAAACTCCCCACTCAACCACAGCAACGTAATGCTACAAGAGCTGTAAACCTTCAACCCGCCACTAGTTCTGACAACCTCACAAAGAGAAGACCTTTCTTCAGAACCAGGAGTCCAAACAAGCTCTCACAACCACAAGCGATTGAGTCTATGACCACTCCTCCAACAAACAAGGCTTCGGAGCTCCCTTCAAACCAACAACAGAGCTCAACGCACACAGTTATGTTAACACATACCATTACTAACTGGATCAAGGTGGGCCACCTTCCCAGGAAATTCTCTAGCCCTGGAAGTCCCCTAATTTATCTCTAAGTCACTGGGAATGAACCTCATAATGCTCTTCTTGACTCAGGTTCTGAAGTCAACTTAATCTCATGAGAAATGTATAAAGCCTAGAACCTGCCTCCACTCAAGAAGAGAAATATTCAACTAGAGCTGGCTGACTAGTCCATCACTATTCCCTTGGGATTGATGGAGGACATCATTACCACTATGTGTGGTTGGTCATACCCAGCTGATTTCCTAGTGATAGAAGTCAACAGTAACAAAGGGGACTTCCCAATTATAATGGGGATGGCATGGCTCAGCACCATCAATGCATGCTTGGGAATCCACGATATTTCCTTAAAAATATCTAAGGAAAACATTTATGGAAATATTGAGAGGAAGAAAGTTCCATGCATCACATACAGTGACTTAGAGGGTGATGACATGGAGGAATGCTTAGCATCTCCTACATGCAACTGGTGTGCCCAAGAAACTCAGATACAAAGGTGCCTGTATGTAGCAATCACACAACAAGAGAACACCTAGTCATTGACATCTGATCAAGAGAGCAGCCCACCAACATGCATGGAACGAACTAGGGGAACAACTCACACCTACAACGAAAGCATAGATACATTAGAATATGAGCATCGCCAACTTCCAACACTTAACCTGAAAACATCAATTGGGAGAAGTTGGACACTTCTAAAAAATTCAAATAGGCACTCATTATTTTTGATCTCTCCCTTTCAATTTAGTCATGGGGGAGATGGCCACCTATGCTAATCAATTGACACCCTCAATTCTTTTAAGTTTTTGTTTTACACATTTCTGTTTTCCACTTTTTTGTTTTGTACTTTTTTGTTTTACAAATTTTTTTAACTTTTCTTGTTTTTGTTTTACAACATCGTTCATACCTTTTCTTTTATTTATGTGAGTGTGTGTGTTTATCTATTTTGTTATGTTTGTCACCCAATAAGTGCTCTAATGATGGTATAAACTATTTCTATTGATTGTTAATGTTTAGTTTTTACCTTTAAGGTTATGATGTTGATACTAAGGTATGGTTCTTTTGATATGACAGGCAATGAGTTCACTTCATCCATACATCCATAAATTTCTATGGTCTCTCTCAACTTGGAAACGTACAGTCCCTTTCTAATAAGAACTATAACAAATCAGTGACTGGGCATTTCTCAAACTAAGGAAGGACTCAAGGATTGAAAAGGGTGTGACTTCAAGGGAACTTGATGCATTTGTGTTGGCAATTCTCTTGGGTGCTTGGATGTTTTTCTTCTTGAGTTTTCCTTCCCATTCTGACATTGCTCCATTATCGAAAAGCTGAGTAAATAAAAATAATACGTCTTTTCATGGTGTGGTTCTCACACAAAAACCCAAAAAAAAAGAGAAAGTGAGAATTCAAAGCACATTCCTTAGACAAAATAATCCCTTGGGCTACAAGCACTAGTTATGGAACTCAAAATAAAAATGTTCCCTCTAACTAAGACCCTTCCTCGCTTCCTATCTCATCTTTTGCTTCGTCGGAATGTTGGTGACTCTTTGGGGGATGCATTCTTGTTACTTCAAGTGGATGGATTGGCCAAATGCATTAATGTGAAGTCACTGGATGTGGTTTGTTTAAGGTCAAACTTGGAATGGGACCTGCTAAGTCACATTAACCATGCAATACACAAGGGGCTGTACCCCACCTTGTTCTTGGGATTCCATTCCATTCCCTTCTCTCCATCCTTCTCTCCATTTTTTACCTCATTGTCAGTTGTATCAGTAGCCCATATCTTGGTGGATGCATTGTTTTCTTGTTGGTAAATTCTTGTGGTTAAGACTTTAACTCTTGTTCCAAATGACATTCCTAGAGCCTACGGACTCTTTGAATGTGGGTTTGTCAGGGCATGAGCCTGCTTTGGGGAGGACCCACTGGCATTCCTATTTGGTACACTAGTTAAATTCTTTCCCTTAAAATTTTTTGCAATCCACTCTATTTTGTTCATTTCCATCTTAACATCTGTTTCATCAACGTTATAGTTGTCTCTTTTTCTCCATCTTTCTTGTTCTTTTTCCTTTCTCCATTCTATTGCTACCAGAGGTTCGCTCTTAGTCATGGGGGTCCTGACCAAATTTTTTTGATTTTTTCTTAACCCCTACACCTTTGATAGTCACCACTATTATATCTCCAAACCCGCATCAGCCATACCACAACTTAGCCAATGGACCTTTCACCGAAGCAAGGTATCAACTGCATTGTGATTCATTTACCCTTGCTAATATAAAGACTATGTTGTGTGTGCATATGGCAATCATACAACAACGGGTTGGATCTGGAGGGAACACATGGAATGGATTAGTGCTAAAGTAGCTATGCAAGAAACGCGATGGATGGCGCGCTTACGAATAGACAACAAAAGGCACAATCTTGGCATTGGCAGTAGTAGACTTCTTCTCTCTTCTCTCTTCTCTCTTAGCTACCAAATAAGGCCTAATGTGAAATGTATAAAGTGTTCACTCCTGTTGTCATGAACACTAGTTTTGTCATATTCTGTAATGATGATCCGTTCACATGTCATCCCATTCACCATTAGTTCCATTCAAGTCAATAATCCCATCCCTTCCCAATATTTTGTAAGGAACTTGAGGACGAGTTTTTATTTAGTCATGGGGGTATGATGGGACGTGATATCGCATGGACCGCGATATAGCATACGCGATATCACGTCGCGCTACCAAATCTATAAATAAGAGGTGGCTCTCCCTTGTTTCACCATCTAGATCTATATCATAGCCAAACTCTTGCAGTTTTTCCATTCCATAGTTAGAGTAATTTCCATGTGCCCGCAATAGGAGTCCCAAAGTGAAAGGATCTTTATTCAAGCAAATATTGTACCTAAGCAAAAGTTTGTGTACAGAAATAAAGACGAACTTTTGGATAAACCTTGGAGTGCATGGACTAAGCAAAATAGGACTTTCATTATTGTTATTTATTGTTCATTGTTTAAATGCTTTATTAGCTAACTAAATCTCTCTCAACCCTTAACTCCTAGTTAAGTGCATTCAATATGACCGCTTCGAGCACGTGTGTTACGCTTGGTAATCCCATCAACGAATAGCGTTTGGTAATCCCAGAAGGTTGCATTAGTTCAGGGTGTGAACAATAAGTGGGAACGGATACTAATGCTAGGCATTAGAACTTAGTTAGTTAAAGTTAGTTACTTAGTCTCTTCACCCTTTCCCTCATTAGCATACACGATAAAACACAAAAGACATAAAAATCACATACCTCAAACTTACTTAATCATACAACCGTGACAAATACAAGTAAGTCTGGGAAGACAACGAACGATTAACCTTAAGTGTTCCATAAGGCGTGGAGGCACTTAGTCTGCGGAGTTTGACCGGATCGCACATGTAACACTCGTATTCGTATGGTTGAGTGTAGGGGTACCTCGCCACTCATCACAGTTGGAAGAAACTAAAGTTTTTTTTTTCAATAACACTCATAAAGAAAGCAAAGAGCTAGTACACATCCTTAGAACTAGAATCTATTCAAAGATGGAGTACCATGCTAGAGCTTTTCAACAACAAATATCAAACTTATTCCAAAGTGTCTAATTTGAGAAAATAAATTCAAGGGCAAAAGTAAGGGACACATGAATCCATTGCTACAATAATGGAAAAATACTATTCATTGTTACATAGGTGCCTAGGCCACAGATTTTCTCAAAGGGAGCAATTACAACACATTGTCAATGGGCTATAAAACAAGATAAGAGAAACCCTTGGGGTATATGCCTAAGGCAGGTTATCCAAGATGATAGCTCATTGCATTTAGAGACTTACTGACCAAGTGACAAAAGAAGAATGAGAGTTTAAAAAAAAAAGAGAATCAACTAAAGAATACAATAGAGATCCCACCATCAAAAAAATGGATGTAAGAACATGTGAATCACAAGGAGAGGAAACTTTAGAAGATATAATCCAATGGAAGACTCTACCTATTCAAAATCAATTAATGACATAGCAACCAAGGTAGATAAAATATGGGATTCCGTAGATGAGAAATTTTCCACTGCATTAAAGATAGTAGAAGAGAAGACTTAACAAGCCCTAAACCAAAATAAAGACAAGAAAAAATAAGAGATAATGTATAAGAATACTATATAAATAAAGAAAAAATTGTTGTAGTAAAGGAAGTTATGGACTCCAGTTTGGAAGACAATGAAGGATGTAAACTATGCTAGTATGAACATCCTAAGGCATGTTACCTTATTATGGCCCACTTACAAGAGTCTAGGGCATGTGTACTTAACCCAAAATTCATCAAGAAGAAGTTGCCTAGAAGAATTTCATAGATAAGAAAGTCACCACTATCATGCTCACATAGATAATTACATAATAGATTAAAGTAGGAGAATTTCACTAGAAGAGAAAAAATCCTAGAAGTCCCTTAATTTACCTTTAAATAGCAAGAAATAAATCATGCAAAGCTCTCTTAGATTCTAGGTTAGAAGTAAACCTCATTTCATAAGACATGTACAAGGCCTGAAACCTACCCTCGCTAAAGAAGAGCAACACCCAACTAGAGCTTGCAAATAGTCCATTACTATTTCAATTGAATAGGTGGAAGATGTTATTACTACCATTGCATTGTAGACACTAAGCTTGTAATTAGGGACTTATCCTTGGAAATCTTCAAGAAAGATGAAGCCAAAATCATTCAAAGCCACAGAGTTCCATGTATCACATACAACAATAATGGTTGCAATTGCATGTAGAAAATTTAAGTCATAGAAGATAACATCATCATAGCATGTAATGCATGTATAGAAGACAGGTGTATACAAAAGTGTCTATATGCAATAGCCACTTAACAAGAAGGCACCTAGTGGCTGATAACTAAAGAGAAAACAAAATCTAATATATGCATGGAATCGACTAACAAAATCACAAGTGCCTATGTGGAAGAAATTGATAAGTTAGAACAGCTAAAAAGACAACCTCCTATTGAATCACATTAAGAGAAAGATATTGAATGGGGGAGATTAGAGATACAAGAGACATATGAACCAAAACCCTTAAAACTGAAAGCCCTACTAGATACACTTGAATATTTCTTTCTAAATAATAAGAAACCAATAATTATAAATGCCAAACTTTATAAGCAACAAAAGAGAAAATTACTAAAAGTGGTAAATAAATGGCCAACTAAATTTTCATCGTCCTATGATGAAATCACTACAATTTATCCATGCATCTACAAACATCAAATCTATATAGATTCAGCTATCAAACTTTGCCACCAACCTTAAAGAAGATTAAATTCAAAGCTTAAGAAATTTGTTATGCAAGAGCTAGAAAAAATGTTGAAAGGATTGTCTACCAAATAGCAGATAGTGAATGGGTTAGCCCATTAGTCATTAAATCAAAGAAAGATGGTAAGTGGAGGATTTGTATTGATTTCATATTGTTAAATATGGCAACATTCAAGGATCATTTTCCTCTACCTTTATTAACCAAGTCCTAGATACCATAGCAAGACAACAGTATTATAGCTTTCTATATGACTATAGTAGGTACAATCAAATATGCATTACACCAGAAGACTAAAAAAAGACCACATACAACAGTCTATGGGGGACATTTGCATACAAGAAAATGTCCTTTGGCTTGTGTAATGCACCCACCACCTTTTAGAGACATGTACTTAGCATCTTCCAAAAGCAATTTGACCATGGAGTTGAAGTCTTTATGGATGACTTCTCCACATATGAGCTAGATTTTAAATAAGCCTTGGACTGTTTAGATCAAGTACTAAAAAGATGTGTAGAAATAAATCTAAAGCTCAATTGGTAAAAAAGCCACATAATGATTCAAGATGATATAGTTCTAGGACATCAGGTATCTTACAAAGCAATAGAGGTAGATCCAAAGAAGATTAGGGTTATCTAGAAAATCACTTAGAGGTCACAAACTATCAAAGATGTTAGATCATTTCTTAACCATATAGGATACTACAGAAGATTCATTGAAATTTTTTCAAATATTGTGAAATTACTACTAGAACCAACTAAGAAAGATGCACCATTTCTATGGATAGAGTAATGTGAGAAAGCATTTGGGACCTTAAAATAGAAATTAATGGAGATAATAATCCTTTGAAGGATTATTGATGCTTCAAATGCTTTGCCCAATCTAGAAAGGCTTTGACCTATCCCACATTATGACAAATGCTTCAAACTATGCACTAGGAGCAATATTGATGTAACTAGATGAGCAGAAAAGACCCTATTATATACACTACACTAATCGAAGCATTATTAGGGCACAACATAACTACACCATAACATAAATGGAGCTAATAGCCATGGTGTACACACATAAAAAATTCAGACATTATGTGCTTAGGTACCCTATTTATGTTCACACAAATCATAGTGCCATTATATTTCTAATGAACAAACTAGCGATTAGTCCTATAGTGATAAGATGACTAGTTATCTTACAAGAATTTGACATTACCATGATTGATAAGAAGGGAACCAGAATTGTGGTAATAGAAAATTTATTAAGACTAACATGGGAATCCCATGAGAATGATGAACCAATATTTGATCAATTTCCTAATAAAGACTTATTTACCAAAACTACAATGGTTGTAGACTCACTAGAGAAGTCATGGCTTACTAATTACATAACATATTTCACCAAACAATAACTTCCTATTAAATGAGGCTAGAAATATAAGGAATAGTTCCTCCACAAAGTGAAAAGATATATGGAAATCAATGGGAACCTTTACAAGATATGCATTAATGGGTTGATAAGATGATGCATTTTAGAAGAGAGTCAACAAAGAGTCCTATAAGATACACATGAAGGACCATGTGGTGTTCACTACGCAAGATGAAGGACAACACTAAAATTGATGATAACATGTTGCTTCTAGCCTACCATATTCAGGAATGCACACCAATTTGCATACTCTTATGAAAGATGTCAAAGAGATGAAGGGCTGATAGCCAAAAATCAAGGACCACAACAATGCATACAACCATTGGAACCTTTCAGCATTTGGGGAATTGACTTCATGGGCCCTATCACATCAATGTCAAATGGAAAGTCTTACATTATAGTAATAGTTGATTATTATACAAAGTGGGCAGAAGTAGTTGCAATCAAGGATTGCACAACAAAAATAGCTGCTAAATTCTTTCAACATGTGGTGAATAGATTCGGAGCACCATGCACACTTATATTTGACAAAAAAACTCATTTTATAGGAACTGCATTCGAAAAGCTAATGCAACAACTTGGGATGAATCACAAACTAACTACATCATACCATCCCCAAGCAAATGGTCAAGTAGAAGTAACTAACCAAGAGATCACATGAATATTAAATAAAATAATTAGTCATTATAGGAAAAACTGGAACACAAAATTCAATAATGCTCTATGGGTATATAGATCCATCTGGAAACTTCCTGTGGGGTATTCCATGTATGAGTTAGTTTACAATAAACTACCCATGTTACTAATCCAAGAAGAGCTCAACACACTTTCTACTACCAGTACAATTGATCTTAATTTAAGCTTAGCTCAAAGAGAATGTCTCATGAATCTTAATATTCTAGAAAAAATTCAATTGGTAGCCCAAATAAGAAATGAAATTCACAAAAAGTACTCTAAATGTAGGCATGATGCCTGGATAAGTATTAATTAAGCTAGGTGATAAAGTCCTCTACTATGATCCTAGCCATGTCTTGTAAAAGGCTATGTTCCAAACCTTATGAAAAGGACCATATATTATCCATATTATGTATCGATCTAGCACCATGTAGATCTATCACCTAACAACCCCATCAAAGCTAATTCTTGTCAATATTTAATAAGTCAAGCCATACCATAACTTTCCTTACTCTCTCAAGGACTCTATCCTATCTGCCAAATAGTTTATCATCCATTCTATCTTCTAGATACCCACTTCTCATGATAGTCATGGGGGTGTCAAATTTGACACTTAGGCCTCCTAACATTTTTCTACTTTTTACCATTTTATCTTTGTTACCAACTTTCACATTCTCTCATAACTTTTCCATTCTTTTATACACTTTCTATTCCTTTTGGATCATTTTTCATTCTTTGATATATGTCTACCTTTTCTATTCTTATCATTTTTCTACAACTTTTCATCCTCTCTCCTGTACATATTTTTGTTGATTTTTCTAATAAAGTGCAAAGGAATAAATCAAGATGTAGTTCCAATAATGTGAATTTGATCCTATATTCTCAAATCATTGAAAAATAATTCCATATACAGTGAGACCACATCATCCATCCACTCATTTTCAATAATAAGAGGTTCTTACGATAGACATAATGATATTCTTTCCACCATAAAACTAAAATAAATCTATGATCATTTTGCTTAAATAGAAAAGTGAAGAACCAAGAGGGAATGAAAAGGGTATGACATCAAAGGTATTTATGGATTCTCTAAGGCTACTACTATAAGTTTTACCTTGCTATTAAGTTGTAACATTTACTTGAGATTGAACAAAAATGAAAGTATGTCTAACATAAGTACTATCTTACCATGCCTAAAGGTAGTCCTCTAATAAGGCTGACATAATAATAACATAGTAAATGCACAAAATAAAAATTTTTGGGGCTTCCACTAGAAAGACATAGTACCCATGCCTAAAGGTGGGTAACTTCTCCAAAATTTCAAGGTTTCTTGAACTCGTATTGGTTATGGAGCTAGAAAGACATGTTATCCATGCCTAAAGGCACTCTATCTAATGGCCAAGTCTCCTTTAAAAAATAAAATGTGCTATTAATATACTTCCTTGAACTTCATTGCCAAGTGTTAGTACTCCTTACAGTTGTGGTATTCTTGTGATTGTCAATGTTAAGATGATATAATGTGATGTAACTAGTAAGTGGTATAGACTTGGTTTGAATCTTGGAAAAAAAGGCTAATGATTACTTTAACCATATATTACAAACAAAATTTATTATGCCCATGGTAAGACACCTCATATCCCATTTTCTAACATTCTTGGTACTCCTATTCCACCACACTATTATATGTAATCAAGACAATACTATTATCTTTTCATCAAGGAAATACTAACATGTGTGTTTTGGAAGAAAAGTATGTTTTACATCTAACTCCTTAAGTTCTTATAAACACTTGTAAGTGTGGTTATACAAGGACACTAAGGGCTAGAGCCTACTTTGAGTAGGATCCACTTGTATAACTCTTGTGCTTCATACCTAATGACCAATTGCACATCATCTTGTGCCTCTGAAACACTTAAACCATTATTCTTACTTGCCTACCCATTCATCGCTAATCATACCTTTGGCAATTCCTACCAATCATTCCCAATAAACCTAATCAACTTAATTTTCCTAAAATTCCTTCTTTCATGCATCTTTAATGCTAAATTCTCATATTCTAAGCATCATTCTTACTCAAAGACCCTCTAAACCACTTCTACATCTTACAAACTATTCATTTCACTTAATTTTTTTATCAAAAATTACTTAAAATCTCAAATTTTTTTATGGTGACATCATAGCTACGATGTATTCAGCCCTAATACATTGTAGCTACAATGTCACCATCACAAAAATCTATATATATGTACAAGGAGTTAGAAATTTTTCATTCTTTTCATTTGATGCATAGGGAGTTCATGTCATTTTTCTAACCCTCTGGCAACCACACTTCCATGCTTCATAACTTCCTCATTGTAGCTTTAATTTTCATGATTATTAAACCCTCTTGATCATGGCATGATTAACTTAATCATTGTGGAGAATGCTAAACATAGTTTATGCGATTGGAGCAAAATTTTTCTAACACTCGAAAGAGTATATTAAGGGTAAGAATAAGAATAATCAATTAAATATCAATTCAATAATTGAATAAGAGCTAATAAACTTAATCATTCCTCCTAATTACCCATTTGAATACATAATAAGTGAGAAAATAATAATTGTGGGAGGTCATAACACTTGAAAGACACAACAAATAAAGGTCTTTTTTGAAATTTTTCTAACTCTATAATCCTAATAAGAGCTAAAATGTAGTAATAAGGATAAATTTTGATCAAATCCAAGAATCCAAAAAAGGATTATGAATCATTAGGAACTTATTTAAAATCCTTGGGTAATCTTACATAAATCCTTTATGATTGTAGATGGCTCCTAAAAGACTTGTAGCTAAAGGATCCTCATAGCAAAGGGGTAAGAAACCTAGAGGAAGGGAACAAGTTGGAGAGTAGGCTCCACAAGCTGAAAAAGAGGCTTAGTCCTTCAGTAGTCATCAGAAAACACCCACGATGGAGCATTCCACACAAGGCGAAGATGAAGCACTACTAGCTTAACAGCAAGGACAACACCTCCCATTGTCAGGCAAATGTTTCCAAGATATTCAGGAGAATTCTATCATATCCATAGTCATTGTGAAACTCAACTTTGAATCATTTATGGAGTTTGCACTAGCTAATGTCCAAGAGCACCTCTAAGTCTCTCCTCTTTGTCCAACTCTATCATGTAGTGATGAATGGTACTTAGGGAAAGTCTACCAATTCTAGAAAAATAAACAAGATGATGCCATGATCAAAATTAAGGGAATCACAATGCCCTATTTAGTTGAAGCAATCGCAAAGGCACTAAATCTTCCAAATGTTGGAGTAAACATTGCATAGATTTCCACAAGCTTCGACACAAAGGGAAAGAAGTTATGTATACAAAGCACTTATGGTAAAGTAGATAAAGAATATAGTGAATTTTCCACTAAAGAGAATATATATTTCAAGATGGGGACTTATGAAATTTTTCACTAAGAGATTAAACAAGATTTTCACCTATGCTGAAAGAGGAAGTACCATCCTCATGTGGAAATTCTAAGTAAATATTGCTCATCTGCTCTTTCTAGAAATCCAAAGAAGATTTGAAGGGAAGAAGGTAGGGAAACTCACTTTTTCATTCCCTTGCCTCATCAAAAGGCTATGCAAGCAATTAGAAATTTTTGGTTACACTAATGATGTTCTACACAAGGCCCAAAAAGCATCCTATGCTAATATGTCAAAGCTAATGCCTCTTGAGAAATATCAACTAGAGAATCTAGCAAGGACTAAGGAAGCTACAAGGTCCACACTAGCAAGAAACATCCAAGCCACGAGACATGAGCAAGTAGAACCCAATGGCTCAACACCAGTTAGTAATTGACCAAAATCAAGTGCTCCACTAGTATAGCAGGATTACCAACCTTCTATAAGTCATTTATAGTAGATTACAAAAATCATTAGTTGGGAAAATAGAAAAGCCTCAAGCATGTACCAAGTCAGAGATAATCTTGTAAGGCCTACAATATCAACAAGACCTACTAGTGGTCAAATATCATTACAAGTAGGAGAAGATGAGGACTGTCCATAGCAAATATGAGGGAATGTTACATCCTTCCAAGCTATGCTAGAGTTTAGAAAATGAGCCACAGCTGTAGTAATGCAACACCAAGATGTAGCAGGAGCAACTGAAGTTATCATTGATCATATCAAGGAGTCCTTCAATATTTCCATTATGCTGCTAGTAGATATGACTAGAGCCAAAGATGTTGAAACCATAGTTGGAACCTCCATGGCCCTGCAAGAACATGAAGATATCTTGGATCAACTACTGCAAATAGGGAAAGGAATCCACAACCTTTTTAATATCCCTATTGATATCATTGTAATACATTCAAAGCTTATTTCAATAAAGGAGAAACTGGTAATGGCTAAAACTCTTGTTGAACACGCAAAGAATGAGGTGTACATATTGCAAGTTGAATTAGTAGCATTAAGAGTAAAAAAAAAAAATACCCTACACAATACATAACACCAAACCAATTAGACAAATTTAGAATAGAAGAAGTGGCCCAACTAATATCTAGAAATATTCAAGTGAAAATGGAAAAGAAAAAAGCAATGTGAAATGCTTTAGTGGCTAAAGCACAAATGTATGCTTATGCCAAAGTCCTAATTATACTAAGAAGAAAACAAGAACACTATTGCAAAGAACATAAGGTTGCCTAATATAGAAAAACAAAAGAATGTCCTTGAAGAGAGCATCCATAAGCTTAAAGAAAAATTCACAAGTGTCAACCAAGACATGCAAAAATTGGGTAGGGAAAATATAACACTATCAATGAAAGAAGTACGTGCCATTTGCTAGAAGTCAGCCATTAAGAGTAGTGCATGGTAAAATAAGGTCAAAACACATGAAAGGCTAAAAGAGCATTTTAGAGACCAAGAGGATATGTATAAGTAGATCAATGAAAAAAACCATATGGCTAAGACAAAAATCAGTACGATCATCATGCAGACACTTGATTGGCAACCAATATTGGATGTTCTTTCCCATGTTCATCAATATTAAGTGAAGAAAAAGAACCTACAAATCAAAGACCTCACCAAATACATGGGATTAGCAAATTTCTGATATGCTAATCTAGCCATGCTCACAACAAGTAGAGATAGATATGAACTAGAGCAACAAGTGACCATAGTTTACATGCTATATGAAAAAGAGTTTGAAAATAAGAAGGATGCCTAAAATAAGTTGCACATTGTAAAATTTGAACTTCAAGTAGTCAAGGCCATCTACCAAGATAAAAAGGACACTGTAGAAAATATAGCTTGTAAAATAATAGACTACCAAGAACTGAGAAAAGTGGCCATAGCATATTAGAAAGAATAACGGTAGTTCACAACATGATATGTGAAAGAAAATAAGATGTTTCAATAACTACCTTGTCCATGGAAAGTATTGAATCCAACAAACATTATCAAATTCACCTGCATGGTACATGATCCCATATCAGAAGAAAAAAAAACTTTGAACATTACTTAACTGTTATCAATCTCAAAAGCCCAATGAAAAAGGAAAAAAACCAATGAAGGAACCACTGCCACTAGGGACATAAGACTGCATCACGTTCTAAAGTTTTATTTGTTTTGTCCTGATTTGTTGTTATGTGTGTCCATCATGCAATGCATGATAATTTTGTAAACATCACCCAAATCACAATGCGACATTCATAGTAGAGTTAGTCATGTAAATAAGTCATAGTATTCAAGTCTATTTACAACTCCACAAATTTTGTAAGGAAGTCGATCCTCCTTTTTTTTTTAACTTGAGGACGAGTTTCTAGTTAATCATGGGGGTATGATAAAGCCATTAAAAGTTAACTATGCAATATTATATCTATAATATCATAGCTCTGCTTACATCATCATAGATACGATGTAGTGATTCCTAGTCTCCACTATAAATTCCTCCTCATCATCGCATCAAACAAAAAACTTTGGTCTAACACTTAGACAAATTCTAGTAATTTTTTTTTCTTCATTTACACTTAGAAATTTAGTGAATGCCCATAGTATGGTGTAAGCAATTGTATAAGATCCTTGTTCAAGTGACTTATTCTTGGGCATAGTTCATGGCCAGAAATAAAGATCAAGATTATTTTCCACCATTGCAACATTCTACTTAGTTTACTTTACTTTTAATTAGTTCATATTTCTTACTTACTTTAACTTTCAGCCTTTTAATATGTTTAATTTAATTAAGTTATTTACAATTTCTAAGTATGTTACTTTTTCATTCTTCCTTAGCACAGTAGTATATGTACGATTGGTTTCGAACATATCATGTAATCGTTTGGTAATCCCAGTAGTGGTATTACTTGGTTCATCTAGTAGCATAACACTTGGTAACTCCAATGACAATTGCATAAGTCCAAGACGTGAATGGTAAACCAAGAATGAATACTTATTGGTTATATGCTAGAATACTTTCTTTACTTGCATTACACTTCAACTTAGATTATATCACTTTGTTTCAACTATGATTACACATAATTTAGTTTGAATTACTAACATCAATCTATCATATGCCTTACCAAAGGTTAAACCATACAACTGGAACTTCACTAACTTAAAGTGAGAAGAAACAAATCATGAACTAAACCTCAACTACTAGTGAATTTACATTGACCATCCAGAAATTATGATCAAGTTACATGTGTACACTCATGACTTGTATGATGAAGTGTTAGATTACCCAACCACTGATTACACCAGTTTTTGAGTTTTATAAAAGTATGCTAATGTAGTGCCTAAAAAATTTGGTGCTAGAACCCTAAAAATTTCATAGCAAAACAATTTTAACCCTAGATCAAACTAGCCTTGAAAAGGATTTTGAGTACCCTAGATAGTCTTGTCAATCACCCAAGGACTTAAAAATCTTTTACCAAAATGCAAAATAAAAATTGCAAGCATATGAAATGGCATTTTAAATGCTAGATCTAAGTGTGGAAAAATATAAAGAAAAAGTAGCAAAACAATAGAAACTGCAAACTTGTATTAAAATGATTAGGAGTTCATTGAACAAAATTTTAGAAAATAAAAGTTACAAGCTTCAAATGCCCAAGAGCTCTAAGAAAATGCTTGAAGTTTGATGTAGATAGCAATATGTGTTCTACAATCATATATGCCTTTGAATAACTTGTATGATCTACTTCTTGGACTTTGCCCTCCACCAGTTTCTCTAAAACTTGATCTACGCTGAGGAAGAATGGTTTTTGACCTTTGGAAATCTGCATTGCTTTAAAAGTCTAAAGTTCAGCTAAATGCCACATGATCTAAAATTTCTAAATATCATGTAATCTCCTATTTAAATAGGCCATGGGTTCCTAATTTATTGCTAATGTATTTTCCTATGATTGTTGAAAAATTTTTGGTAAATTCTATTATACCTAGGCCACCTACACATTCAATGAAATTGATGGCAAAGTATGTTAAAGGATATGTCATGTGACCACAGTGCATGAATGTCAAACATAGATCTTCATTGTTATTAGGGTAAGGGAGGCTATATTTTCGTGAGGGGATTATGACTCAAGATGGATAAGAAAAGTGATGTGATGCAACCTCTCTTGACATAGTGGAACAAGCTACCCAAATCTCGTGCCTTGTGATTTCTTGGTAACTTGCTACCATGATGAGTTGCACCTTCATGATAGCTTCAAGCTTCATCCTGCAAGCACAACTCCAAGAGTACAAGAAGACACATCAAAGAATTCATGCACTTATAGTAGTTTGCATAAGGCTACATGAGAGAACAAGTAGAACATAGACGACCAAAGGCTACAATAGGTATAAAATAAGAAACTTGTTTTTTTTTCTTTAGACAAATCCATACAAAGTTTGTAATGCACCTATCATGCCAAAAAGAAAGAACAAGAGGTTAGACAAGCTCACTTGTTATAGGCTACAAAAGTTATTGGTGTTGATCATCCTTTAATACCTACAAACAAAGACAAACAAGGACTATAGGAAAACATGTTAGAGTTAAATATAATAAGGTTTAAGATAGGAATGATTGATTGGATTGGCCAATTCATTCCTATCCATGTCCACTAGTCTGAATGCCCCGTTGCCATAGGCTTTGGTAAATAAGAAAGGTCCCTCCCAAATGGCTGAGAACTTGTTTGCATGTTGATGAACAACCTTAAGGACAAGGTCTCCTTCCTTGACTTTTCATTCATTTGGATCATGAAAATGCTATTGTTTCTACCTCTCTTCATATCATTCGATGTGAGCCAACACATGTATTTGCTACTTCTCCCCCAAATCAAGATCAATGATACATAGCTCCCTATTCTATTCATCATTGATGAAGTTAGATAGAGCCACCCTTAAGGATGGTACCTATAATTCAACAAGAAAAACAACTTTAAATTCATAAACAAGCCTATACAGGATGACACTAGTTGTGGTTCAAAAGGTTGTTCTCTAGGTTCACAGTGCATGTATAAGCCATTCATGACACTTGCATCTGCTAGTATTTAGCATCTTTTTAAGCAGGTTTATGATGACTTTATTTCTTACTTTACCTTTTTCATTAACCTATAGATAGTATGATGACAAAATGGAATATTTAATGCTTAGTTGGTTACAAAAGGCTTGTTTTTCTTGGCTACTAAACTATGGTCCATTATCTATGACTATAGGTAAGAATATGCCAAAATAGGATACTATATTGTCTTATATAAATTTACAAAATTTTTGGGACATTATTTTCCTTAGAGGGATAACTTCAACCCACTTTGTAAAGTACTCTATTGCAATGATGATGAAGCTATGCCCTACAGAAGATTTAGGTGTTATAGGTCCAATAATGTATATTCTCCATCATTGAAACAACCATGTGATCTAAGTAATATGTAGCTTAGTTAGTGGAACATGTATTAAGTTGTTGTGTTGTTAACAGGTATCATAAGTTTTAACCTTCTCTAGGCAATTGCTTTCCATATAGGGTCAATAGTATCCTAATCATCTAATCTTTGTAGCCATGGCTCTAGTTCCTATATTTCCTCCACATACACCTTCGTGAACTTGCTCAAGAACTATGCAAGCTTTGGTTTTCCCCAAGCACATTAATAATATGCCATCAAGGGACCTTCAATATAATGTGTTATTGACTACAATGACATATTATTTTGATATTTTACATACAACATCCTTTGATGAAGCAATTATGTTCTGTGGAGATTCACCATGCATTAGGTAAAACTTGACATCGTCATACCATTCCTTTTAACGAACATTATCAATAGTAGCTATAGAGAGGACTTCAATGTTTTGTGTGATGGGAAGAGCACATTTCTCTATCAAGGAAGGTAACTAGTAAAACACATATGGCATCACATTTAGGTCTAAGGTTGTAATGGCGTCAGCTAAGGTATTCTTAGTTTTGGGTATATGTTGGATGTCAACATTTGTAAATTGTTGCATCATTTTCTTAGCTAGGTCATAATAAGGTTGTAAATTTTTGGGTTTACATGCATAAACCTCAGTTACTTGGTTAACCATAAGTTATGAATCACCTCTTACCATCAAGCATTTGATTTCTTGGTTACAAGCTACCATCATTCCTCTAATAAATCCTTCATATTCTACCATGTTGTTGGTACATGGGAATTAAAAATAATAAGCAAAAGGTTGAATTGCACTAGAGGATGATATTATGATGGTAGTAGCACTGGCCCCATGGGTAGTGGAAGCTTTGTTAAAGAGCATGATGGCCTTGTAACCATTGAATACTTCTTTGATAATGTTGACATGTTCATTAGGGAATTAGGATCGATGGTTGCATTATTCTCAACTAGAGAAGCTATCGGTTATGTAAGTATAGCTTGACCCTTCATTGAGGCTTGGGAGATGTAATACAGGTCAAACTCAACTATTATGGCCTTCCATTAGGCTATATAGCTACTCTCATATGTATTGGTGGTTATGGTTCATAGTATATTATTTTTACATATAACAGTGACTTGGCTCCTAAAGAGGTAGTGTCTCCATTTCTTCAAGGAGAAGACTAAGGCTAGGCAATACTTCTAGACCTCTATGTATCAAGTCTCATAAGCTATTAATGCATGACTCAAGTAGTATATGGGAAACTTTACTTCATCATAGTATTTTTTACAAAGTAGAAAGGCTATGGATGTGTTAGAGATTACAAGGTGATGCAAAATGGTTTATGCTTTTATGGTGGATACATAGTGGGTAGTTGGGCCAAATCTTGCTTAAGGTTGTTAAAGGCTTCTTAGCACTGGTTAGTCCATTCATAGTAAACTCCCTTTTTAAGCAAGTGTTGCATGAGTTATAGCTCATCCATAAGCCTTGAGATAAATCTACAAATAAATTGCAATCTACCTTATAGTCTCAATAGCTCCTTAAGATTAGTAGGTGTTGCCAAGTTGGTTATGGCCTTATCCTTATAAGGATCAACATGTAATCTAGCCTCAAATACTACAAAACCAAGCATCTTACTAGTTTTAACATTAAAGACATACTTCCTAGGATTAAGTCTAAGTTCATATTTGAGACATCATTGAAGCATTAAGTCAAGGTTATGTGCACAGTAATTGGCTGCCTTTCACTTGACCACTATGTCATCAACATACTCATTAAGTAACACTAGCATGTAGTCACTAAATATGTAGGTTATGGCTCGTTGATAGGTTGCACCTATATTCTTTCAACTAAATGGCATCATGGTATAACAAAAGGTTTTCCAAGGAATCATGAAGGTCATGTAGAGTTAATGTTTTGGATTAATTCTAACTTGGTTGTATCCTGAGAACCCATCCATAAAGGATAATAAAGGATGTCTAGTTGTGGTATTAATAAGTCGATTAATACTTGGCAAAGGAAAATCATCTTTAATAGTGACCTTATTAAGGTCTCTAAAATTTATATAAATATGAATGCTCCCATTCTTCTTGGGAACTACCACTATGTTAGACACCTAATCAGTGTAATCAACAACATAGATGAAACCAGCTTGACAGAGTTTCATGATCTTATCACAAACTTCCAAAGCTAGATTTGGCCTAATCCTAGGCACTTTTTGTTTAACAGGTTTGATGCTAATGTCAAGTATGAAGTTATGTTGCACTAATCATGGGTCAAGACTTGGCATATCCTCATATGACCAAGAAAAGGCCTTAATGTTGTCTTAGAGGATCTTGGTCATGTCTTGAGCTTGTCGTGATTCAAGTGAGGAACTTAGTTTCAGGATTTTCTTCTCACCATTATGTGTTTTGATGGGAACTTCAACTAGAGAGTTGTCAATAATTTCACCAACCTTGAGGTATTTAGAACACTCAAGAGGTTTTTCAATGGAGGCTACATGATTGAATAGGCCCTCAGGCTTAAAATCTAGGTAATTAAGATTAATGGATTACTCAACATCAAGATTAGAGGCATACTAAATTGCACCCATGTGTTTATGTTACAATTTTGCATATCAACAAAAAGTACATTAAGTGGCATCTTTGTGACATGATTAACTAAATAATGCTAAAGTGATGCATCATGACATAGTAATAGAACACCATTGGACCCAACTACATTAAGATGCAGCAAGGTACAACTAGGCCAAATAATGATAAAAAATTAGACCAAACAAGGTCAAAGATGATAGAATATGGTTATATGTTGCCAATTTTAGGCCTTAGTGGGCCAAGTTTAAAGTCTTTTTGACTCAACTTGATCACCTGTGAGCTAGGCAGGGTCATTGTAGAACTTGTTGGAGTGTCTTGGGCTAGGACCTAACAAGCTTGGACTAAGTTTGACCTGTTAAATCTCCACACATTGCCCAACATGTGGGATTGATATTCAAACGTATGGGATTAGGCCATGCAGTTTCCTGGTGGTATTAACTCAGTTGTTGACATTCTTGGGCTCTTGTGGTAACTTCCAAACTCTATGGAATAGTTTATGTACCTTGTATGACCATTTCAAAGTCATTTTGAATTAAGAGAGAGCTTGTTCATGGCCTACAAACTGGCCAAAGTGTGGCACTTGGGTTGCTAACATATAAAGTTGGGAAGTTGGTTTAAGGGGCCTATTTTGACTTATTTTTTGCTATTGTAGGCTTTTAACATTAGCATAGTGGCCTAGGGGGTAAGACAACTCAATATTACGGCTAGTTTAAGCTGGAAAAACACTTACAAGTGACCCACATGCTGGCCCACATGGTGAGTAGTGTGTGGGGCTATGGTCCCAGCATATAGGATATTAATTCATGGTTTTGTGGAGTCCTCAAGATTGGATTTTTTTGCTAAATCATGCTTTTGAGGTAATGCATAGACTTTAGTCTTGAAAATGGCTATTCTAAAGCCAAAACAAGTCAAACAAAAGCTAGTTTAAATCTCATACCCTAGCCCACATGCTAGCCAATGTGTGAGCTAGGAGGCTTACCCTATGGAAATCCAAATTCAATAGTTTCTAATTCCAACAAGGTCAAACTTTAGTTGGAATTCTACTATAGGGCTCCAAAGCATCACTAGTCAAATTTCAGGTAATTTTAAGTGCTTTAAACATGTTGAAGCTCCCCACACACTATCCCATGCACTAGCTAACATGTGAGACCTATGTGCCTAATGTGTGGGATAGATATTGACCAATTTTGAGCTCATTTGACTTGGTTTTGGTCGGTTCCAAGGTCATTGGCACTAGTTCCTAGGGTTTAGCAATCCATAAGGTATTTCTGAGGTCATTCTAGACTGAAATAAGGTTATTTTATGGTCTATACACTAGTCCATATGTTGGCCAATGTATGGCACCTACCTTGCTAATGCATAGAGTCAAGATTTTGGTTTACAAGGTGCTTTTGGCTAGTCGTTTTGCTCCTCAAGGTTTCTAACTCATTATCTAAGGTTTTGTGTTGAAAAATGGCTTTCTTAACATCATTGGAAGGTAAATAAGAATTTTGTTAAAGATTCCATGCTCCTCACATGTTGTCCAATATGTGGGCTCCACAGGCTCAGTTTATAGGACTTAAATTCATCTTTTAAGAGCTAAAAATTGGTCAAAGTTTTGGGACATCCTCTACCTTGGGCCTCTAAGCTCCCACTAGTCAATTTTTAAAGTCATTTTAAGCAAAGAAAACTAGTCAAAATATTCACACACACTTCCCATACATTGGCCAATGTATAGGCTTTATGTTCTCAATGTGTGAGCTAAGGATTGACCAATTATGACCTTTTTTGACTTGTCTTTTCAAAGCTCCAAGACGACTAATGCCTTTGGCTAGTATTTAAGGTTCAAACTATCAATTTTGGAGGTTTCTTAAGGCTACATAAGAGCTTTCTAGATCCTACACACTACCCCCACATGCTAGCTAGCATGTGGGGCTAATGTACCCAATGTATGGGATCCTTAAGCAATTTCTTAGGCCATTTTGGCTTGTGTTCTTAGCACCCAAGAGCTTTCTAATGGTAGCACCTAGGATTTTGGGGTGGCATGAAGATCTGTTAATCACCTTAATCTAAAGATGAAGTGTGAGAGCTATGATACACGGTGGTTGAAGCCTTGTAGACTGCTTTACAAGTTGCATATCCTACTAGGCATGATTTCAAAACATATGACCATGTTTTGGATTCAAACTCAAGCATATGGGATTTTTTCTTAGTATTATTTTGCTTAAGCCCTGTGGAGCCTACCCAAGGTCAAAAGGCCTCGTAAGGCATAACCTTAGGGAAAATCTAGTGTACAAGGCCTTTCCTTTTGTAAACACTCAACTCTCTATGTGTTAGGTAGGTGTTCTAGTGTACAAGAATTCTAGTCTTAGTGCATAAGTACTAGGAAAGGGCTTGGGCATTTAGCATATGCAATCATCCCAAGCTTGCCTTTTACAAGGGCAACGTTTGGCAATCAGGCTAGGTTATTGATGCTCAAATACTTGGTATTTTAGAGTGTATCCTACACTCATCCCCCTCTAGAGCTAGCACAATTGTAGCAAGAATCAAGATCTTACTTTTGTTTGATGATAGGCCAGGGCAAACCATTTTCATTTCAACAATCATGTCAAAAATACGAGGATCATCAAGCAAAAACCCTATACTAGAGGATGCAGATGGGGTAGTAAAGATTATTTTCCAACTTTTCAATCCTTCTACAAAAGTGGGATCTTTTACTAGAATGGCCAAGTACTCATCTTTTGCCTTTTTTTTACAAATTTTCATCAAATTGTGAGTGCGTTTTTTAATGCCTAGGCCTACTCTAGTGAAAGGTTTTTGTTTTATCTACATCAAATGTTGGATTTAGGTTGTATGGCTATGTTTAGATTGAAATTTTTCCTTTAGGGATTATTTCCATGAAGATTCAAATTTTTTTAAGACTGTTCTCTATGTTTTTTGCCCTAATTTTGCTGAAAATTAGTCAAACTTTGCTATCTTATTATAAGGTTATGGCATAAAATGTGTAATTTTGGAGTTCATAGGACTATCATACAAGGTTTAACAATTAAACTAGAGATAGAATCATGATTTTTGAAGTCCAAATTAATTTTCTATGAATTTTTCCCCAACCTTGTTGATGAGTGGCGAGGTACCCCTACACTCCACCATACGAATACGAGCGTACACGCGCGATCCGGTCAAACTCCGCAGACTAAATGCCTTAACGCCACAAGAAACACTTGGGGTTAATCGTTCGTTGTCTTCCCAGGCTTGCTTGTATGTGTCACGGTGTATGGTTAAGCAAGTCTGAGGTATGTGATTTTTTTGGTATTTTCGGCTTATCTTCTATGCTACCAGGAGAAAAGGGTTGAGAAACTAAACTAACTCTAACTAAGATCTAAGTCTAAATTAACTAGTGTCAGCATCAGTTCCCACTTGCCAGACACACCCTGAACTATGCAA